>CAUFVP010000063.1:0-18330 GCA_959347315.1 Bimastos eiseni
AGAAGAGTTGAGGAGGAGAGAGGAGAGACGAAGAGGAAAGTGAAGAAGGGGAGAAGAGGAGACTGGATGAATGGAGAAGAGGCGGAAGAGGAGAAAGAAAATGAGGACGAGGAATTAGAGAAGAAATAAGGAGAAGAGGAAGAAAAATAGGAAAAGGAGGAGAAAAAGGAGAAATACTCTGGTTGCATCCATTTCTACGAATTGTATTGGCACTCAGTAACTATGGCATCGTCTACATTTTCGTCTCTGTGCTCTTTGTTCTGGACATTCATTCTTGCAATGGTGGTGACCAGAGCATCATCTTTAGAAGTCATTGGGATCTTAGAGTCGTTCGTTGTTTTATTCACAGAGCGTGGACCACACATTCTATCACCATTGGAGTCATTCCAGAACCATTCTACTTGATCCTAGAATCGACGACAGGTGGCGCCAACGAAACCGGAAGTGTGACTGTCGGTCAGACCCTCTTCTTCAATTGTGATCCATGTAAGCACAATAAGAAAGCATACATATATACTTACATACATACATACATACATACATACATACATACATACATACATACATACATACATACATACATACATGCATACATACTTGCATACGTACATACATACATACATACATACATACATACATACATACATACATACATACATACATACTTGCATACATAAGTACATGCATTCATACATACATACATACATACATACATACATACATACATACATACATACATACATACATACATACATGCATACATACTTGCATACGTACATACATACATACATACATACATACATACATACATACATACATACATACATACATACTTGCATACATAAGTACATGCATTCATACATACATACATACATACATACATACATACATACATACATGCATACATACTTGCATACGTACATACATACATACATACATACATACATACATACATACATACATACATACATACATACATACATACATACATACTTGCATACATAAGTACATGCATTCATACATACATACATACATACATACATACATACATACATACATACATACATACATACATACATACATACTTGCATACATAAGTACATGCATTCATACATGCACATAAACATGCATGCGTACATATTACATACGCACATACATTGATAAATTAATACATACATGAACACATATATACACGCATGCATTCATGCATATACATACATTATTATAAACATACATATTATACTGTACGTACAGTCGTACGTGTTCCTTATTTCCAAACTTTCCAGAAACGTATATTCCTCCTATTCTGCAAGCCTCCTTTACCACATTGTGAGTGTGCTGATGATGACGATGACGATGACGAAGATGATAAAAATAAATTCAAAACGTTCTTTCCATTCGTTTCTCCTCAAGGTTCATACAGTTCAATGATGTGGAGAAAGAACCTCATTAAAATTGAATGGTTTCTATTGCCTAATATATGCATTTTCTTGATTCTTCCATTTTATATAGCATGATTAGAAGTTTTAAAAGAGGTGTTTAAGCAACTGCTCTATTCTACATTAATAAACAGCAATGCATACATTTTTTCTTGTGTATCTGTTCATGTGGCCAGATCAGCCTTCGACCGTCGAGTGCAACCTGCGTGAGTTCCTTTGTCCTGCTACGTCCGTCTGTCTGCCTCTGGACTCCGTCTGCGACTACCAGAACGACTGTCTCAATGCCGAAGATGAATTGGAAGAGCTCTGCAGTAAAGTGACCTTCAAATTACCTTTTTGCCTTCAAATTACCTTCAGATTTCCTTCGAATAAGTTTCCAATTACCTTCAAACTACCTCCAGGTTTCCTTCGGATTACTCTCAAATTACCTTCAACTTATCTACAGATTGCCTTCAAATTACCTCAAAATTTCTTTCGAATTGCCTTCAAATTTACATTCAAATTACCTCCAGATTACCTTAGAAATGCCATCACATAACCTCGTTATTGTCTTCCAATTGCCTTCAAATAACCCTCAATTTACTTCAAATTACCTCCAGATTTTCTTCGAATTTCCTTCAATTGCATCGTGACTGCCTTCAAATTACCTCCAGATTGCCTTCGAACCCTTAATATTGTCTTATTATTGCCTTCAAATTACCTTATCAATCACTCAGGGCTCTCTTTTTGTTATCATTTACCCTAATACCTTGATGTCATTAATCACCTAGAAGGCCCCAGCTAGCGAGAACTACAGACCCTCCAGGCTTCTCTTTACTACTACTTATAAAATATAGCTATCCTAATCCTGTTTTATTTTCAGCGGAAACATTAAAATGACTTGGATTTAATTTACACGGAATCTGTTCTCGTGTAGTCGCAGAGATTTTTGAAGCGTACAGCATATATTTATACGGGCCAATTTTCAATCATAATGTAACGTTCTTTTACATGAAAGCCCTAATGTAGCTTGTACTGACTAGGCTACTTATCTAGCGTTCGTCAAAACACCTGTGATATGCGCCTCGTAGCTAAGCCGATTACTCCAAATCCGATTACAACACGCTGTGTCAACTTATACGGCCTGACTTAAAGGCCGCCTATCGGATCACAAACAACTATACAACCATCTTTATATAATAAGCTCTGTTAGACAATAATATTTTTTCATTTCGTTTGAAAATGTAGTAAATCTGACGGTCAGTGATACTACAAGAAGTAATGATGACATGGAAATATGGAAAGGATGGATGCATGGAAGCGTGTATGGGTTGTAGATGGACCCGTCAATGAATAACTAATGAGTCTATTTTCTTTAGTAAATTAAAACGCGCTAAAGGTCACACTGACATGTGATTCTGAGGCGCGGATAGTCAGTCGCCAGGAGAAGGTGCACTCAGATTTCCATATGCTTGAACGTCAAGCAGAAATAGTAAGTATTAGGCCGCTTTTTGAAGGATGGAATTGAAATCGAGCTACGAAGAGAGAGACAGAGACAGAGACAGAGACAGAGACAGAGACAGAGACAGACAGACAGACAGACAGAGGCAAATACAACCAGAGATAGACAGAGAGTCAGGCAGATAGACAGACGGATAAACAGAAAGAGACAGACAGAGACAGTTAGAGACAGACAGAGACAATGACAGAAACAGATAGACAGAGTGGCAATCAATTCAGTTAAGTCTATATACAAAAACCGAGCGCGCAGAGGCTTAGGGTGAAATGAACTTCTTTTTTAAACTTCAGTTAAATTACGCTCCAATTTAATTTAATGTTCGTTAAAATACCACACACGTGCACCTGAGCAAAAGTCAGTTCGTGTATTTGGTCTTTGTTAGGCAATAAAGCGTATCGAGGCAGCTGTGATTTCGAGGTGGACACGTGCCAATGGCAGACGTCATCTCCTGTCCAACCATCTGGGACTCATTGGAAAAGGCGACAAGGACGTATCCGACCAAATGCCTCGACATTGAGGAACCCCTCGCATCCGGATTCTGGTAGGGTGGAACGGGGAGTGGCGTTCCTTTCTTAGGGGATTTGTCTGTGGTCATGACTGGAAGGAATGGAGGGTTTAAATAAAGAGTGGAAATATGTAGAATTACTTGTGGAGTAAGCTTGTCTAAAATAGAGTAGATTACAGGAACTGGATTGAATATTGGGGCGTAGAGTAAAATAGAATAGAATTAAATGCATCAGCATATATAGTATTAGAGGGGATTGAATTGAATGTAATTGGTGTAGAATAGAGTAGAGTGGAATAAATCATGATTAGAGTAAATTTATTGAAGTTTTGCAGAGTATAGTAAAACAGACTGGACCACATTATAGTAGAATGGAATAGAATAGAATTAAATAGAATAGAATAGGAGGTGATGAGCGGAAGTATCACTGTACTGACAGGGACAAGATAGAATAGATACGTTGTTTGAATCTTGAACCGTCTTCGGATCGTAGACTCTTGGATTTGTGCTTTCAGAACTCAGAAACAATATTAAATAACTAAAATTAATTTTTCAGTATAATAAAATCGTCTGGACTGAATTCCATTTCCTGTAACAGTTGGTCAGCTAAAAAGAACCCTTTGATTGTGGCTGTTAGAAAAGTAATTATTCGACAGCCACGTCAATTCTTAGGAATAATGCGCCGATACGTCTTAGTAAATCCCGCCTGAAGTGAGGCTTATTGAGGCTCATATTTTTCAATCAGCATAAGGGACTTCATCGCAATGGTTTATCCTGAGAGGCGATCGGATTTTGCGATCGGCATTTAAGAAGCTGCGAGGATCATCCGTCATTTATCTGTGTCAGATTGATCAGTCATTTTATGACATCGCATTAATCAGTCAATTACTCCGCCTCCATCTTATCCTTCTCCTCTTATTATTCTCCAGCAACAAAAACTACTACTACTACTACTACCATTACTCCCACTTTCACTACCACCACTTCCGCTACCACTACTTTCACTACCACTGTTACTGCTATTATCGCTACCAACGCCACTACTTCCATTACTGCTACTAATACTACAACAACTACTATTCACCATTATCATCATAATTATTTCAAATAGGTATGTAACTATTATTATCATCATCATCATCATCAATATCATCATCATCATCATCATAATTGTCGTCGTCGTCATCATCATCATCACCACCACCGTGCTGGTGGTGATGATGATGATCCACCACCACCATCCATCATCATCATTATAGTTCTTGTCTTGTATTACCTGTCAAATAACATGACCCGTATCCGTGACGGTGTTGTCTTCCTGTTCCAGGATACTTCATGCTATTCCAGACCCAAAATGGCGGTCTCCTGGACCTGGCTTCTATTGAAACGCCACCTATTCCAGCTCCTCCGTTGGAAAACTGGGATCCGAAATCGCCCTACTTCGAGACGTGCATGGTAGAATAAATTCATAATTACTCGCTATTGTCCTATGCAAATTTTTCACTCTATTAAAACTTATTTTCTACTATTAATTGTCCACTACTAATTGTCTACTATTAATTATCGACCCTTTGTCTACTACTAATTGTCAAACAAATACGTGTAATTTACTACTAATTACTTTGTACTGAATATCTGGAACTAACTAATTGTCTGGTACAATTAATCTACTACTAATTGACTGGTACTAATTGTCTATATACTATAATACTAATTGCAAATCTGTCACTAATTGTTTAATACCATCTGTCCTCCACTGCCTAAGATAGGGGTACAAAATTGTTACTGATGCCTGCTTTATCTTATGCTATAAAACCTCTGTTTAAGATAATTCTGCTTGTAGAAACCATACCTTGAATTAATGCAGATTTGTAACAGGAGTAGTAGCAGTAACTACACTACATGATAACACATATCATTAGCTTTGCCCTCCTACTTTATCCAACCTTGAGACTGGCACTGTCGTAGCATGAACAGTGGCGGTGTTCTCATAAACCGATTGCTTTACTACAGATTTTTATGCAGTGCTCTGTTTCCATGCATTTCCGCAAACGTTTAGTCGTTTGGCCAGTTTATTCGCATAAGACACCTTTAAAACTATGTTAACTGATGCTACATAAAGTTGAAACGATATTCGAGATTCAATAAGTCGGCAAGTTGCGTAGAAACCAAGCCCTGACTGAAAGCAGATTTGGGTAGTATCGTTTTAACGACGCTTTGCGAAACAAAGATTATTAGCGTCGCCATCCACTTTCATCCAGACTTGGGACTGGCGCTACCAATTGTTAATAGTGGCTGTGTTCTTAAATAGAATCATTTCTGACGAACAGTATACCATACATTACATTACCGTTGACAATCTGTCGATTGGTAAGTGCGTCTGCATTAGACACCTTTAGAACCGTCTCATCTGATGCTACATATTGATGTAACGAAATTAGTGTCGAAATTATTTGCATCCGCCAAATTGGCAAGGATTGAAAATCTCCAAACATCCTAAGCGGCGCTCTCAAGCACAGGACACCTGCTTATTCAGGAGCGCTACATCGAATCAGACGGATTGTGCAAAGGGCAGTGCGTGGGAGGTCCGTGTCCCGTTTCCAGAGGGTCAGAGTCACGCATGGCCAAGACTCGAGTCGATATCTAAACACCTTAGAAAGTAGTGAAAACTCACATCCTTCCTTTCCGCTGTTTGCAGCTAACGTTCTATCACAAGATGTTCGGAATGCATGTCTTCCAGTTGCTTCTGCACATCTTCGAGGTCGACGGGTGCTGCAACCACTCGAGATGCGGAACCATTGTCTACAAGAACTACTGGACGCAGAACAGGAATGACATAGATCAATGGCAGCGAATCAGCTTACGAGTGCCACCCCTTCGACAGAGGTTCTCAGTCATTCACTCATTCACTCACTCACTCACTCATTCATTCGTCAATTCGTTAATCCATTCCCTCATTCGTTCGTTCATTCATTCATTCACTCGCTTGTTCAGGCATTCACACATTTCTGTATTCATACATTCACTCGCTCATAAATGATGAACTTATTCTGTTCGGTCACTAATTATTTAAGCATTCATTCAGTCGTTCATTAATTCATTAATTCATTCATTCTTTCTTTCATTTACTTACTGCTCACCTTATCACAGTAAACGTATATACGCGAATTAATCACTAGGGCATTCACACCAACATACATACATACATATATACATGTACGACTGCCTGTCTGCCAGTTAGGTTGGCTATTAGTCTGTTTGTCTCTCTGTGTGTATATCTGTATGAGAGTGTCTGCCTTCTCTGTCCGTCTCTGTGTCTGTCCGTCTGGCTATCTATCAGTCATTCTGTCCGTTTGTCTGTCCGTCTGTTTGTTTGTGTGTCTGTCTATCTTTATGTCCGCCTGTCTGTTTGCGTGTCCATCTGTCTGTATAGTTGTCTGTATGGCTGTCTGTCTGAGAATGTTTGTTTCTACGTCTCTGTGTTTTCATTAGGTCTGTTTCCTCTGATTTAGATTTGTGGTTCGATTTGAAGCAGTGCGAGGAATGAGAACAGGTCACGTGTCCATCGACGATATCTCACTGACCAGAGAATGCTATGGACAAGGTTATTATGTCTGTCTCTGTGTATCTCATTGTATCTGTCTGCGTGCCTGCCTGTCTGTGTCTGTCTGTCTGTCTGTCTGTCTGTCTCTGTCTCTGTCTCTGTCTCTGTCTCTGTCTCTGTCTCTGTCTCTGTCTCTGTCTCTGTCTCTGTCTCTGTCTCTGTCTCTGTCTCTGTCTCTGTCTCTCCTCTCTCTCTCTCTCTCTCTCTCTCTCTCTCTCTCTCTCTCTCTCTCTCTCTCTCTCTCTCTCTCTCTCTCTCTCTCTCTCTCTCTCTCTCTCTCTCTCTCTCTCTCTCTCTCTCTCTCTCTCTCTCTCTCTCTCTCTCTCTCTCTCTCTCTCTCTCTCTCTCTCTCTCTCTCTCTCTCTCTCTCTCTCTCTCTCTCTCTCTCTCTCTCTCTCTCTCTCTCTCTCTCTCTCTCTCTCTCTCTCTCTCTCTCTCTCTCTCTCTCTGTTGGTCTCTGTGACTGTCTGTATGCGTGTCTGTCTGCGTGTGTTGTATGTTTGTGTGGTGTGCCTGTTTGCCCATCTTTCTGCTTCGTGTTCTATTTGTGCTTGCTGTGTTTCTGTCTGTTTATGTGTTTCGCTCCTGAGTATGTTTCTTTAAGGGGCGCTATATAAGTGCTCAGAATGAATACATGAATGAATGAATGAATGAATATTATGATTACTATTTTTTAGACACCTTTAAATCGTTGATTCCGATGCTATATGACCCTAATTTTCGTCTTAACTACCAACAATCACTCTTCCAACTTATGTCTTTCAAATGCTATGAATTCATTTTCACTGTAAAATTTATTGTGTAAAATTGTCGTCAACGGCCAGTGATGTCATATGACGACGTTAGACTGTAGATTAATAATAATACCGTCACCAACACTGCTTCACCAAGATCCACATTAATAGTATCATTTTGGCCATGCTAATGATTATATATCGGGGCTTAATTTTTCAGGCATAATGAACGCATCTTCGTCTTCTTCGTTGTTTTCACATGACGATATCGATTGCGAAATGGCAATTAGCGACTTCTACAATGGTAAGCGCACCGTTCGATTGTCGAAATAATTCCTCATTGGCTCATTCGATTTAATCCAGTGTTTAGTGACATCTTGCGGCTTCCAGTGTCGTTGACGTAGCCTCCTACGTTTTCCTGACTTAGGACTGGCACTACCAGTGGCGCAGTTGCGTGCAGTAAACTTTAGTTTCAGCCGGAATTTGTTCTTTAGAAATAATAACGATGCTGCCTAAACACCTTTAAAATCGTGTTCAGATGAAATATAAATAGGCTGTATTAGAGGGTAAACAGTTCAACAAAAATGTACGATTTCATTTAATTGTTGAGAAACTCAAAGGAAAGAAATACGACCCTATATCTATTAAACACGGCTCCGTTTATTTTCCTCCCAGCAATAACTCTTCTACTTACGATAATTACCGTGGTAAAAATAACAGTACGTTCCTTTGATTAATATGTTCAGACTTGTACGAACCCTCCCCCGATAATTAAAATCATTAACAGACCTTTAATCGATCTTTCTGGTCCAATAATATCTCCATCTGATTAAATTCACAAGACAGGTTCCTTCCTTATGGCTAGGTGGCTAGTTTGAGGGTGGACTATACTCTCAGTGACCTTTGTAGCAAACGACCCACGTATCAATAAAATTGCGTCACAAGATAGACAGCAAATACCTCTAAACCCAGAATCCAGCGATGCAGTATTAAATCCAAAAAAATATATAATAATTATTTTATGTAACATAATATAAATTTTTAATAATATAAATATGTGTTAATATGTATACATAAATTACATGGAAAAACACGCATAATAATTGTCCTGTGTAATAACTGTGCGTGCTGGTGTAGTGACAGCCCCAAGCCTGGGGAAAGAAGGAGGGCGATACTGTGCTTATGCATCATCCTTGATATGGATGCGTCGTTAAACAAATTTATATCAGTCAGTCAGTCAGAGAAATAATTCGCATATTAATATGACGCCAAATGTCATCAAACTCTTAATCCAGTGTTGCATTGTCAAATTCAAAACACACGCATAAGTTCACATGTTAAATATCAAAATACATTTGAAATGAAAGCTCATTTTAATTGTTCCTCTATCTTATATCCGCCAAGTCACGTGCGCTCGTGTGGTACCAGTCCCATGCCTGAAGAAAGCAGAAGGTCGGCGCTGCGCATCTTTACTATGACACAGCGTCGTTAAGCATAAAACAACCGTCTCGGATCATGCAATAGGAGAAATATCCCCACAAAAGCCACACCTCTTTTAGTAAGATACTTCTCATATAAATTTAGTAAAGCGTTTAAATTTCTAATGACAACGATATGCATTTGTGTCAAGTAACCTAAGACTGCCTTAACAAAGATGTTCTTTGTCAGCTGTTGACTAATTCCTCGTACGTTAGACGCGGGCGCACTAGAAGTTACCAATTAAAAACTTGAAAATCATAGATAATTGTTTCGCGTTTTTTCAGATTAGGTCAGGTCGTCGCCGTAATCCCCATTGACTGTTCCTTCTGCCCGACCTTCAGCTGCTATTAAGCATTGTTGTTTTGAAATTTAGATGCTTTCGACAGCTTATGTATATAGATGCTTTTCTTCGTATTTCTTAACTCTGTACATGGTGTGCGTTTGCAGTCGCCTGATTAAAGAATTGACTTACCTACTAACTATAGTAATGAAAACCAAAGCATGACACAGCCATGGAGCACGCAGACTGGTTTCCTATTTCTTACGGAGCCAGCATACCGGTACCCTGCTCTACAGAAAGCCTGCTATCTGGTGCCCTAATTTACATGGCGCTTGCACGCTGTTTCCCTGTTTTACATGGAAACGGCACGTTGGTGCCATGCGCATGTATGTATGTATGTGTATGTATGTATGTATGTGTATGTATGTATGTATGTGTATGTATGTATGTGTATGTATGTATGTATGTGCGTGTATTTCTTGCATCTGGACATTTATTCACTGGAAATGCCCTCTTAGCCGACTACTTTCTTCTTTTCTATGCCTTCGAATGAATTATGTTTAACTATATAATATACGTGTTTCTGTTGGCACTATATAAATATATGAATCGTCTCTGTACATGTCGTGCATTTGCTGACACCTGATTTAAAAATATACTTACTTACTTACTTACTTACTTACTTACTTACTTACTTACTTACTTACTTACTTACTTACTTACTTACTTACTTACTTACTTACTTACTTACTTACTTACTTACTTACTTACTTACTTACTTACTTACTTACTTACTTACTTACTTACTTACTTACTTACTTACTTACTTACTTACTTACTTACTTACTTACTTACTTACTTACTTACTTACTTACTTACTTACTTACTTACTTACTTACTTACTTACTTACTTACTTACTTACTTACTTACTTACTTACTTACTTCTGCACCGCATAAGATTCTTTCGTCTGATTTCAGAATCGCTTAACCTGACGTCGTCTGTTGGTGAAGACGTTCAACCGACTGCGATGAATATGTTCACTCTGTTGGCTCTGACCGTTGGATCTTTGGCTGTCGGCACCTTTGTCCTTCTCATTATCATCGTCTGTGAGTCTTCGTCTGGCTGTCAGGTTCTGTGATGAGAATGAGACAGATGGAAGGAGGGAAGGAGGGAAGGAGGGAAGGAAGGACGGAGAGATGGGAGGGAGGAAGAAAGAAATGATGGAACGATGAACGATGATGGAGGGAAGAAAAAAATTGAAGGAAGGAAGGCGGAGGGATGAAATGAATATGGAAGAATGGAAGGAAAGGAAGGAAGGAATGGATTACGGAAAGATGGAAGAAGAGTGGATGGAAATTTGGAAGAATGGAATTGAATAATTTACTTGCTTACTCAGTAACTGATTTACTTACCTTCTTACTCGCTCACTTTCTTTCTGTCTAATCAACGACAGGTCGAGTTAGAGTTAGAGTGCATAGAAAACATTGAATGAATGAATGCACAAATAACGAACGAAAGACTGAAAAAAAGAACGAATCAGTAAAAATGAACATTATCAAGCGAATGAATGAACGAACGAACGAATGAACGGACGGACGAATGAAATTACAAAATAATTAATTAATTAATTAATTAAGGAATGAGTGAATGAATGAATGAATGAATGAATTAATTAATTAATTAATTATTTGCTTATAGTGTCGCATCGACACCAACGGAACCTGAAACAGGAGCTACAAAACCAACAGATGCAGAAGGAACAACAGCAACAGATGAACCCTGACGTTGACTTTCAACTTAGTCTGATTCGGTCGAAGAGGAACGCATACCTTGGCAAGATCGTCAACTATAATCCATGCTATGAGTTCGATGGTAATCGATACACGATCAACGACTTAACTGCAGTTCCACGAACAGACATCACCCTCGTCAAGTAGGTCTAAATATTGTTGGATAATCGATTAGTATGGCGATCGAATTTTCCAATTATTGATTCTAGTTATAAGTCTGTATATCTTTCTGTCTGTCCGTCTGTCTGTCTCTGTGTGTGTCTGTGTGTCTGTCCGTGTGTTTATCTGTGTGTCAGTGTGTGTCTGTTTGTCTGTCACTATGTATGTGTGCTTGTCTGCCTGCCTTCCTTCCTGCCTTCCCGCCTATCTATCTATGTGTGTCTGTATGTCTGTGTGTTTGTCTGTCTGTGTGTGTCTGTCTGTCAACATTTAGTTATCAATCTCGATTTGCGAATAACGGTACAGCGAAAGTTAAAGTTTTATATATAGCCGCGTGAACAGCGATTTAAAGGTGTCTGAACAAATCCAACTGAGGGCTGATTTTCTTCTTGTCTGTGTCGATGTCTGTCTGGTTTTGTGTATATGTATCCGTTCGTGTGTTTGTTTCGAAGGGCCCTTGGCCACGGTGCCTTTGGCGAAGTCTATCAGGGAATTCTTCTAGATTCGACTCAACAACCGACCAGGCGACTCGTTGCCATTAAGGTAAATAACGGAAAGCAATGATACTGTTATAAATGTCAAAATTACTCATTAATATTCATTCGCTGATGGTTATTCATATCATACGGGAAATTTACATGTTTCGCAATTAGATTAGGCTTTTGACCAATCAGATGCCGTTCTGAGCGTCATTTGCATGAGACGAATCCAACACAGAGATATTGAAAGCAATGCGGCTATCCGGGGCGTTGAGGGGACAAGTCCCGTCACCGTTTACAAAGAGGGGACACTTTATACGTGTGTCCCCAGACATTTTTTACCCCTCGCTGCTTGGGTCCACTATGTTTCACAAGATTAATTAGGCTAGTTACTCGATCTATAGACCTCGTCGGGTTTTGATTCCATAAGATGAAGTTTAACTGTTGAATCCATCCAATTAGACCAGCGATATAGGGATTTGTCTAGACACCTTTAAATTTATGTTCAACACGGTATAATAGTCTAACTTTCGCTTAGATATCGATTAAACTCCAGCACTGGTCGTACTCTGCCAGTGCAAGTCCCAAGACTGGATGAAGGAGTAGGGCGACGCTAGTGGACTTTCTAACCACACATGTAGTGTCGTTAAACTGCAACTACTTCTACTAGCTGTCGATTAGCACCCAACATTGCGCAGAGCAAAAATTACCAAAATTACCCTAACGGTCACAAGATGTCGTTAAACAATAGAAACAGAAGTTATCGCCAACGGCATAACATCGAATTACTAATAATTATTTGGGCTACACTAAATTTTATATTAACTCGATTTAATTATAAAAATATATCCTGACGACTTTTCTGGCCAGGAGATGACGTTAAACTGTTGAATCCATTAAAGTTGACCAGCTATTCTAGTACACCTTTAAATCGCTGTAGCCGAAGCTATATGAATATAATTTCCCTTACTCATTAATTACATTTGAACATGGGCAAACTTAATTTGGAACTCATTGGTAATGTAATGCTTAAGCGACTAAATCAGAGCTGAATTTACAACTAGGCCCGTGCGTAGATCCCCGGTCGAAGGAGGCCCCGAAATTGGTCATGAACATTTGATGATCTCAACAATAGCTGCTACTTGGTACTTAAAGATTGAATATCCAAACCTTGATTAAATTGTGTAACAAAATTGATAGGCCTTCAATTAGGGTTTACTGAATAAGATATTCCTAGTACATTTTATAAGAAATGCATACATGTGGCGTGAGTGTATACTGCATATCAGCGTCACGTTTGCTTGATTCATATTTTCACCCAAAAAAAACGGAGATTTACTGTATTCTTGTACGTGTAATTAATGCCCAATGTGTACCGTAGACGATCAAAATATTGAGACGATAGGTAAATTATGAGCTGATACATGATATTTTAACTCCCAAAAGCAAAAGGTCCATTGGATCACGTGACGAGTAATTAATAAGCCAGGTGAAGACCACCTTAGTTTACCTTGTTTACGACACAAATTTGTCATGTTATCTGGTGGGCAAATTGTAGCATAATCATAAATATTAAAAGCTGAAATCACCGTCATAAAAGTCATGGTCTCATGGAATATCGACTGTTTTACGCTATATTGTGTCCTCCCTTACACAAAAGTGGATATTGTGCACCGTTCCTTCCATATGTCTAAATCAGTCATTGCACAAGATGTGGTTAAAAACTACTACGTTGATCAAAAGAAAGTTACGTCGCAGTTGGTCATAATTATTCGGCCAGCCAAAACTAAAGCAGAGACAGTTTTAAAAAAACTGCAAAAACCAGTCCGAAGCAAAGCCAACCAGCCATCATGATATACCTGCCGTAGAAAAAAATATTTTTATTCAGATAATCGATTTGGCAGCAATAATATTCGTTTAATTTAAACTGACAAATGCGCAGAATGGTTACAAGCTTGGTGCACTCTGGTTAACACCTTTTAATGATATTTTTTGAGACTATAAATACTGTACGACAATAATTTTGTAAGCTGTAAGTGCTGTAATATGCCCAGCAAATTTCTGTCGACGGCAACGGCCTCTGTTGTCATAAGCTGTCGTTAAACCCTGGATCCATGTTGTAATTTTTTAGACTCTGCCCGCTTTATCCACAAGTCAAGCTCAGACGGACTTTATAATGGAAGCGCTCATCATGAGGTCAGTTACTCCGTCAATGTTCGCACTCTGCCGGTGCCAGTTGCAAGCCTGGATAAAGAAGGAGGGCGACGATAGTGATTTTTTAACAATTAATTAATTCGTTCGTTTGTTTGTTCATTCACTCACTCACTCATTCATTCACTCATTCATTCAATCCGTCTGACTGCTCATCCATTCAATCATCCATCTATCCATTCATTCATTCGTTCATTTATTCCATTCACCCATTCATCCATCCATTAACTATTAATTACTTCATTCGTTCAGTTAGTTCTTCATCTTGTCACTCGATCATTTACTCATTCATCCATTCATTCGATGTTTTCCAATTCGTTCATTTATATCTCGCCCCACTAACTCATATCCTCGCTTTAAGCGCGCGTTTTACGTGTCGTCGCTTATTGTTGTGTGGCAGAATGTTCGACCATAAGAACATCGTTAAGCTGCTCGGGGTCTGCTTTGAGCGCCACCCGCAATTCATCGTCCTTGAACTTCTGGAGGGAGGCGACGTCAAGACCTTCCTCTATCGCTCGCGACCAAAACCAGTAAGACCACACTCGATGTATATTATAATTCCAGCTAATCAGCAGCTTCTATCGCGTCGCTGGATAGTTAATTAGCAAGTGACTGACAGATGAATTGCGTATATCAACCTCAAAAGTATAATGAAATGGAGGTGTGTATCATTCGTTGATGAAGGCTACATTTGTGTTGCCCACCACGCATACTGTGGGTGCCACAGACAATGAATGAGTCGTCATGAGTGAGTCAAGTACAACGAGTGAGTATTAAGTCAATATGAGTGAGTGAGGAGTAAAGAATGAGTCAGAGGCAATGAGTGTCATTCAAGGGCAATGAGTGTTAATCAAGGACAATGAGTGTTAATCAAGGACGATGAGTGTTAATCAAGGACGATGAGTGTTAATCAAGGACGATGAGTGTTAATCAAGGACGATGAGTGTTAATCAAGGACGATGAGTGTTAATCAAGGACGATGAATGTTAATCAAGGACGATGAGTGTTAATCAAGGACGATGAGTGTTAATCAAGGACGATGAGTGTTAATCAAGGACGATGAGTGAGTCGAGGATTTATTATAAGTGAATCAAGCACAATGTGTAGATGGAATAATGTAATTGATTCAAAGCAGGAATTTGTGTGAAGCAGCTGGTGTTCTCTTGAGTAAGTTTATCCGATGTCGTCCTCCTCGTGTTCCTTCTACGCTTTTACTCCCCTCCTTCATCAACTCCTCCTCCTCCTCCTTCTCCTTCTCCTCCTTCACTTACTCCTTCTCCATCGGGTTTCAATTATCTCGAAATAATTTGAATTGTGTATAGTATTATTGTTTTCTGAGTTCTATCGAAAAGTGTTTAGAATCACTTTTGGACGTCTGCTAGACTGCTAAAATCGGTTTATATTGTTTTAAAGTCGCCTTGAATTGTTTGGAATCGTTTTAATAGTTTTTGAGTTGTTTCAAACTGGCTTAGAATCGTTTGGAAACGGTCTAATCTTCTTGAATCGGTTTGAATCGCTTTGAGTTGAATTGAATCGTTTTGAGACCTATTGAATTGTTTTAGATAATCTTTGAATTGCCAACAACTGTTTTTAATTTTCGTGGGAATTATTCTTTAACAGTTTTGAATAGTTTTAAATTTTTGGGAATAACTTTTGAATTGTTTTGAATTGTTGTGAATTATTTTTGATTTTTTTAAAACTGTTTTAAATTGTTTTGAATTGTTTTTGAATAGGTTTGAGATGTTTTGAATTGTTTGTGATTATCATTAAATTGTTTTGATATGTTTTGAATTGTTTTTAATTGGTTATGGACTGTTTTGAATTGTCTGAGTCTGTGTCGTTTTGTCTCAGAATCAGGCGGTTGAGTTAACGCTTCAAGACCTGCTTCATCTGTCGCTCGACATCGCCGCAGGATGTCGCTATCTGGAGGAAAACCACTTCGTACATCGGTGAGAGAAAGACGAAAAGAAAGACGAACAGAAGGACATTGAGAAGTCGCAGACAGAGCGAAAAAAGGAGAAAAAGAAGGACGACGAGAAGGACGAAGAGAAGGAGGGAGAGAAAGACGACGGTGAAGAGGAGGACGAATAGAGGGGCGTAAAGGCGGACATAGAGGAGGACGAAAAGAAATTCAGAGAGAAGGACAGTGACGATGGTGAAAACAAGAACGAATGCAAACAGCACTGTGCGAGAGCAAGGATCAACGGCGCTGACCGACCTCTTTTTCTCTATTTTACACGCTAGGGACTGGCACTTCTACAGAACAGACAAGCACAGTGGAAGAATTATTATATGTTACGCCTGTTTTAGGTTGAGATGCGTGTTATAAGGCTGAGAATAGAACTTATAAAAGAGGTGTGCAAATATTACAAACTCTGTCATAGTTTATATGACATCATAATTACATCTAACGATATAATAGGATGGTCGACTATAGCTTGTCAATACAGAACCCTACTTCTTCTTCAACCCATGGGGCGACTAACACATTTAAGAACCGTATAGTAGCAGCAGTTTCAGTTTAACGACACTGTGTGACATGATCATTAGCGTCACCCTCCTCCTCCTCCCTTATCCAGGCTTGGGATTGGCACTGCTAGAGTGTATCCAGTGACGAAGTTCACGTGGAATGGTGGCAAGGTATTGGCTTTATCCCGTCTAATGACTACACCGCAATCGATAGCGCTGGGCAACTGTGAGTAAAGGACTTGATGAAGGTCCCTACTACGTACATGGTAACCGTCACGGAGTATAGGCGTATAGGAGACTGATCAGCTACTTACCCTATTCAAACATTAGGACTTTACATTATTATGCAGTTGCAATGGAGTTGAAGTTGAGTCTATTATAGCGCTCAATGTCCGTTAACGTAGTAACAGAGTATGTGAAAACAATTTATTTATTGCCTCAGAAAGACACAATTAAAAGGTGTCTAAGAGCAGAGTGAACCATTGTATACCTTAAAATAATGCATTCACAGGCGTATTAACTGCGCTCGATAGAACCATCATTGTTACACATTTCTTACACATTATTTACACTTTCTCTCTCTCTTTTTTTTAGTAAACACACCCTCTAACGACAAAGAAGGCAGTCCATCATTATTAACTGAAAGAAGATAGGAGAAGAAATTGCTACCCCCTACTTTCTAACCCGATGTAACGTTAATGCCCTCACTCCACGAACTCATTCATTCCGCGCATTTATAGCGCCCGTCAACATATTCATTGTCTTCAGACCACCTGCGTCTGACAGCGATTAATTGCTTTCTTTTTTTAGCTGCCTCTGAGACCTACTTATGGATGTAGGACCTGTAGTTGCTTTGTGTGTATGTGTGTTTATGCGTCTATGTATGTATGTATGTATCTGTGCGTGTGTGCGTGTGTGTTTAAGTGAATGTGTATTTATGTGTCTAAGTGTGTATGTGTATGTAGGTGTGTGCGTATGTATGTATATGTGAGCATGTGTCTATATGTGTATGTTTCATCGGCTGTCCGTCTGCATGTGTCTGTGTGCGTCTGTTTGTGTTTTTGTACGTGTCTTTTTCTTCTCTTTCAGAGACATTGCTGCTCGTAACTGCCTTCTTACGACGACGTCCTGGGGACGCGTCGCCAAAATCGCCGACTTTGGAATGGCGAGAGATGTCTACAAGTGGGTTACTCACCTCTTACAAACTAATCAATGACCAACCTACTCTAAGCAATTGACTTCTAAAGCGCCATTATCATGAAGACATCAGAGTGTTGCACGAGCTATTGCTCAGCATCTGTACCAGGTCACGTGGTAAAATGTCGTAACGACCCTGCTAGAGCTTGTGAATCAACAGTGACGTAAAAGGGGCCCAAGTGGCTTGGGATGTGACAATGGCCGCCAAACCGTAGGATGACGTCATTCAATACTGATTGCGCATGTGTTAATTTACTGGCTGCGTCTTGGGCTCATTAGAGAGGAAAATCGTGCATTTGTGACTGTGTGGCAAAGGGAAGCAAGAAAGGGCCAGTGACTCCAAAGGGGAGGGCACCTCTGATTTTGCGCAACGCTCGTGAACAAGCTGTTGCCCTAGGACTCAGCTTAGAAGGGGTGCCTTAGAAATCTGCAATTGACGACCACGATAACTGTCAATGAGCCACGTACTCTGAGTAATTCGCTA
>CAUFVP010000064.1:0-14029 GCA_959347315.1 Bimastos eiseni
TAGCCTAATTATATGAGTTTGGAAGTCTCTCAGTCACGCACGCTTCAGTTAATCATCTAGCTGCTCTGTTCGAGTGCATTTTGTCGTATAGGCTAATTTCAAGGCGCTTTCAGACTTCGAATAGTTCGTCAGCTTATACTGTTGCATTAAAGGATTCCTTGTGGCTTCTTCTGTACCAGACGAATCGAAGTGAGTGCAGTGCATAGTTTTACTTTTCTAAGGTCTCACAATTGTTATTTTTATTATGCATTCATTGAGCGCCAGACGGCCAGAGATTTATGACCAAAAAGTTAATAAGTTGAGTGAAGGATTTCTTCAAGGCCCCTACACAGTAACCGTAGATGCTCGAACGCATGCAAGGCTACTACACTATTAGTAATTAATTGTTGCGTTGTGCATCAGTTGCAAATAAAACGATATACGCCCTAATTGGCCAGTGGACCAATTACTGAGGAAGCCATACGTTGGATGTGAATTGAGCTTCAATTGACACATCACGAATAACTGAAACGTTTATGACCCTTTGTGATTTGTCAGATTTATGGTCTGGCAAATATGATTCTGCAGCCAGTTGAATGACTTTCAGTGGCACATCTGATGTGTTTATAGTAACAGTTACCGAAGTATGCTATTGTGTTTATAGTTCATGATACTGCATACGTTGTAAATCTAAAAAACAGGCGTTGAGTTGCACACATAAGCAAACTGCTCAAGAGCTAATCGTTAAATTAAGTTTTATGGTATGGACTTCATGATTCTTTGAGTAGTTTTATTAAAGCTTTAAGAATATGATTACTTAAAAGATAATAAATTTTAGGAAATTGCTGTGCTTGATTATTATAGACACTCCAGAACCTGTAGAGTGCGTGTTTGTGTGGAATCTTATCAAACTGACTGACAAACCTTTCTCAACACTCAATACTTACACCGTGCATTCTGCCGTTCTTAATCATTCTCTGTTGACTGTGCAATTCAGGTCTTTCTTCATGTAATGCAATGCTGCATTCTACTACATAACCAATATTAATTTGCATGCACGACTGTGAATTGGAGATGTTGTTTTTGACAGAGAGGAAATATGTTGGACGTCGGCTCGTACAGAAATGCGGTTAACGTGATTGAAGACAACGATGGTAGTTCCTATGTGGGACCTCCACGATATCGCTCATTGACCCCGGATCGATATGGTCCATCGACTTACAGAGGAGATTCAAGGATCACTGGTTATCATTCACAGCAGAATCTCGATGGTGACTGGTTGTCTGTTCCGCACAGTGGAAGCAGTAACCTTGTATACTCGAAGGGTCATCGTTCCAGGATCTGGACAGTGACAGACTGTCTAGACCAAGTGGTGCTCGTGATGGTCGATTCAGAGGTTATTCTCATCAGGGGCTCGATGACGAAGGATTTCTGCCCATTCCAACTGGCAGCAATTCACGATCGGTTGGATTCAGCCAGCATGCCAGCAGAAATGACGGAAGGCATCAAGGTGGTTATAGGATGAAGACAAATGAACCAGGAGGCAGAGATGGTTTCTATCATGAGCCAGCTCATCAGTCGACGAGCAGGGTGGTATATAGCAATGAAAGAGAACATCGACCTAGAGCACGTTCGGAGGCTGTGAAGGCAAATTCTTTCATGCCGTCTTCTAATTGGGATGAAACAGGTAGCAGGTCATCGACAAGGTTGGTCTTTGATGGGAAGCATGATACACTGAGGCCAGAGAGAACTTCAGGAATTTTGACAAAAAGAGCCCCTGAAGAGAGACAGTTCCTGAGCGACGTGCAGAAAGAGCTGGAATATCAGAGACTGAATTGGAAGGATGAAATAGAGAGGATGACTGGAACTACGACAAGTGGAGCACACTGTTCATCGATGGCTACGAAAAGCAGTTTCGTTGATACAAGCGGCATTGAACCTTGTTTCAAGGCTTATGTCGATGTGCGCGAGTTTCCTCCATCGTCCGTTACAGTAAACGTTGACAAGCTCACCAACAAGGTCATCGTTGAGGCAAACCAGGTGAGTGGCACTGGATCTGTTGCCAAGACATTTACTCAGAAGGTTCAGTTGCCACGTTTTGCCGATGATACTCGACTCTCGGCTAGAATGAACCGGGATGGTATTCTAAAGGTGGAAGTGCCTCTGATTTATTACTTCCCAGAGGAGGAAGTAAACGGACAGAAGACGAAATCTTTTGTCTATGAAGTGAGAAAGAATTCAGATGGATCTAAACTAATCGAGATATTAGTCAAACCTGGACAGGATCTCAGTATCGACGAGCTTCGCGTTGAATTGAACAATGATAAGCTGATCGTGTCTGCGATTAAAAGCAGAGCCGGTGGTGCTTCGCAGAAATGCATCATCAAGACGTACACTTTGCCAGAAAATGCTGACGTGGAAGGCATAACATCAAATCGCACTCGTGATGGATGCTTGACAATCCTCGTACCAATATATGATACACCTTACAAGCGAAAGTTTTAACTGTTCTCACTTTCATTTAAGACAAAACTTTCATCGTTATAATGCTCAAGTTAACTTGCCATATGATCCATTCGAAGATGGTAACAGTTTCATCAAACAATTATGATATATCCTGATGTCAATTTCTGTAAAAAATTGATGCTGACAATGTATGTTTGTGCATCAGTAAATCGTAATATCTTGCACATGTGTTCGTATAGATCTTGATAACTTTTTACCATCACATATAATTAAGTTCAATAGCAAAATTTCAATTTTATATGCCACCAATTCTGAAGATATGGATGTAACAACCCTGTTACTAGGTGGTACAATACTGACACAATTAAGATTTTATAGTCACATATTAAACATTTTGTTCAATGTATGATGGCATGA
Organism: Bimastos eiseni; assembly: GCA_959347315.1. NCBI lineage: Eukaryota > Metazoa > Annelida > Clitellata > Crassiclitellata > Lumbricidae > Bimastos > Bimastos eiseni. The sequence goes on from CAUFVP010000064.1 coordinate 2,863, forward strand.
AGTGTATTTGTTAAACATAAAATGATAAATGACTATATACACAACTAATGCTGTGCATTAAAAAAACTAAAATTTGTTGAACTTGAGTTTGTTCTATCTGGTTAGTCTTTTTTATATTAGAAATCATGTAATGATATTTATGCTGCAGCTGTTGAATGCCAGTGTTGGGACGATTGTCAAAAGTGTGATGCAAAATTAGTGTTGGTAATTTTCCTATATTATTCTTATCATGCAGAATGTTGGCCTTCAGTGTTCCTAATCTGTTAACTGCTCGACTCCACGTGCTTACTGTTAGAAATGCTTTGTGTTAGAGAAAAATGTATTTCGGGCTTGTCGGGAGTACCAGCTTCTTTCTTGAATCAAGCTCTATAAATGTCAGATTACAGTTGCAATGTTAATTCATTTGTTCATTAAGAGAATTTGTATAGGGGACTAATCAGAAGCACTCAATGCCCATTATCAGCTTGTGCATACCTGACCATAAACTATATGAAAATGCAATACAAATGCCACTAAGATATCCAAAAAAGTGTTAGTAATGAGCACATATGAGATTATATATACATAATGTAGTTTTTCTGGATGAAAACAGTTCAAGGCTGCAAATAAGCACTGTTCTCTTAATGTCCAAACTGAAAATTTTCTATGTTGTCAACAAGGCCAGATGTTATAATACACGAGTGATAGCCTCACTCAAGAGCTGTGCACCAGTCCTTAGATCATCAGGTAGAGAAACATTTTATCACAAATTGGGAACTTACATATTTGTCTGGGCAGGAACACTTCTGAGAAGTTACATTGAAAGGGTACTACATAAATTTGTGAGCAAATTTGTATGTTATTTTTTCTTTGAATTGTGAATGCACAAAAAATGTAAACTTGTGCATAAAAGGGGTTCCTTGTCTGTATACATCAAGTTTAGCAGGCATGGAGGGGTGGTGATCCCAGGGGGGCGAGGGGACAAGTTATATACGTGTGTCCCCTCACATTTCCTACCCCTCTCATTGGATGTCCCCCCACCTGTCAAACGAGATTGCCACCTCTGCGGGCATGACATTATGGATAGAAGAATTCATTGAATGCAAGTTAAATATTTACTTGTTTTCAGTCTGCATTAGACTGGTATTAAAGTTCCTACAATGTATATGGTTGTTTTGGCCGATGCAAGTACGACTGCCTAGCTATCAGTCACATGTCCCTGAGGTTGCTGTCATGTGTTTGATATTCTGAAGAGAAGTAAATTTCATTAATTTGACATAATGGTTTCCATTGTTCACGTTTCTGAAGTTCTACAAGTACTGTTTGACCGTGGTTGGGCTAATAATACACAGCCACATTTTTTTAATGACTCTTGAATACTGGGCTGGTTTTTGAGGTTTCACAATTCATGTGTAAATTATTACTGTAAATGTAAATTGCAATACATCCTTACCAATCTGATTATGCCAGTGCGAGTTTTCAAATTCGTTTACACAAATGCCCTGACATAATATTAAACCGTCTGCTTTGAACCTTGGAGAGACTGATTTTGCAATCTGAAGGGAAACCTACCAAACAGAGTACAAGAAGCCTTAAATCAGAGTGCAAAGTCGTCATCTTCGTGCATCTGCCAGAACAGTAGAAGGCAGGCTATGAATGTGAAACCACTAAAGCAGAGCGATATCGTTACTGAAATGTACAGCCTAACACTGTCAATGCTGTACCGTTTTCATTGGAACCTTGTCTCTTAAAACAATCTTAAAACCACCTGTCATATTGAAGCCTTAATTGGAAAGATATCATGAGATGCACCCATCCCAAACATTTGGAAATATATCTATATATATATATATACATATCTTTGTCACATTGGCATCACATCAACACTACACCTTTTTTTACATTTGACTTGTGTTGACGCTTAGCCTCATAACATTACAGTCATCATCAATTATCATAATTATATTATCATAACTATGTGAATTTTCTTATTCACAAGCACACGATGAAAGACAAATTTGTGAAGGTTTAATAGCCTGGTTCCAACTGAAAGCATCCATCAGGCAAGATGCAGACCATGTATTTGTAAGCAGGGAGGCAGCAAAGAAGGAGAGAAAAGGATAGAATTTTACAGCAACATTCTCAATAATGCCCAAAAAGCATTCACAAGATTAGTAAAGCACTCTTTGTTGCTTCAATTAAGTGATTACCTACCACTCTATCAATTTATTTTGCAGCAACTTTTATAAATGCATTCTAAAATGATCAATGGCGTGTCCTGGCCTCATTTCATGAACATTTTATAACACTTAATCATGTTTTCACATAAACGTAATATGCACCATTATAACGTTTATCTTTAATGTTACACCTCAAATTTCCCTTAAAAGATGGCTATAATTGTTCATTTTAATCGCAGATAAATGCCTATTAAAGACAACATCAGGTGAAAGTGTGAAGTCAGTGAATTTACTGCAAATTTGTTAAAAGTTCTTGTTTATGTAGAGGGAGGCAATCAAGTTCCAATTTGAAACAAATGTCGTCTTCTTTCCTGAAAAACAAAAACATAAATTCAGTATTTTCAATATACTCTAGTAGCAACTAGGAAATAAATTCCTAGTCAACAAATACCACAATACCACATTCATCAATGAACCCAACCTGTCAAAAAACAAAAAAATAAAATTAACTTTTCATTGCAATTTCTACTCAATAGATTGACTTGACATGGGATAATAAGCATTGATGATAACAAAGGTTCCTTATTGCTCATTATGGCTTGAAAACATTCAACAATAACACAAAGTCATACAATGAGAACATTTATACGTCAGTGAATTACTAATTTACCATTCCAATAAACTTTCAACAATTTAGAAGTATCTAAAACATTAGGTATACATACATTCCTTGCTGAGGAGACACACAGTGGCAAATAAAATCATCTTAAAATAAAAATCTTGAATTTCTTCTAAATCAATTGCACAAGTGGCCAATAATAATATTACAATTTTTCAAATTAGCAATACAGAATAGCACTGAACAGTTTCAAACTGAAACACTATCTGTTGTATTACATTCTCTGACTAAGGATTAACACTTAATTTCAAAAGAAAATAAGGTAATACATAAGATCTTGAACACAGTCACATCTAAAAGCAATCACACCCTCACTCTTTGAAATGCCAGAACTCAGACATGCAAACATGACCGTACAACAAAACATTGATGGTCGCTAGTAACTATGTATGACTGACTTGCTTCAAGCTCATATATAGCAACTGCCTTGAGAAAGCTTGAACTAGCAACCTACATGTTACAAGTCTAACCAATTGATTACTATCCAAACATATCCAGATATTCAATGAACAGGTCCAGACAATGTTAGTTAGCCATATAAGTACTTAAGCAAACAGGCTTTCATAGCATACCAAGAAACTACAGCTTCAGCTTGGTCCTCTTCCAGTGTCTTCTCTTCGAGTTGTACCTGGAAAAAAATTTAAATTGTGCAAGGAATCAAATTTAAAAAAATGACTACACTTGATTAGACCATAGAAACTATATCCTCTGAATATTGTATAAGAGCTTCACCATAGGTTAACTCTCTTTTGATCTCCCGAGTTGAACAACATGCTCAGTAAATTTTAATCAAATATTTATATAGCAAAACTTAAAAATCAGAGGCATTCCCACCCAACCCAGGTCAGTGTCTTTACTTACTAAGAGGGATGTTTTCGGGCACTCGCAGAAAGATCAAGGATAAAGAAAAAGGTTGGTGCAAAAACCCTCCACCTACGCAATCTGGCTTTTGTAATCGAATGTTGTGTTTCAACTGGTGTCTTTCTAATAAACAACAATCATCATCAGTAACAGCAACTTTGTAATTGCAATTAGCACCGTTGGTAGCAAGCTACTTCTAGGGCGCTTAATTGAAGAACAAATGCGACCGACCACTGCCACAGATGGCGCAACACAACATCCACAATGATCGATCTGAAAAACAAGATTTAGTAAACGCATAACCACAGCTCATGACACAAACGACTATTTTATATCATCGTCTCACTTTTTTAAATGTGTACTTACGTATGTCAACTTACAAACAACATATCTTACTTACCGGATTGTATTTCCAGTCTTCATTCGCACCCACTGTGGAACAGGGCGATTCTGCTTCATCTTCTTTGCCAATTTCATCTTTATCCTGAATGTCTTATGGGCCGCCTGAAATTATTAGCAAGTGGCTTGGTTGGTTTTTAATTAAAATTTGGCACCATGTTACTTGTATTTCAACTTTCACGTAAGAAAAATTGAAACTTGGCAATAAACAACATTACACCAGCAACAGAGAATTTTAACTTTCTTAATACCTAAGGAGCAGTATTACCACAACAAGGTTACTGTTAACCCTATCGTTAACTGTCAATCTTCTGCTTAACTTGTACGTTTTGCTATTCTGTTCGATTGTCAGTTACCAACAAAAACTGTTGTTATGGTTATGTATTTTTAGTTTTTATGACTGAAGCTCAACAGATTTTTAATTTTGAATATTGCAAGACAGGTTTGGACCCCACAGATTACAGCCTGCAAGACAGGTCAATGAGGATGATGAAATTATGAATGTGGCAACAAAAGAAATCTTTGTCATGTGTGACCAACAACCAGGTTTTTTGATGAATGTTTGTCCTTCATTTAGTTATATAACACATAATTGATCCTCGTTCATTCATTACAGAGATGTATATAGCGCCTCTTCAAGGCCACTACTCAGGAGCAATCCCAACTCCAGCACGGTTAAAAACAACAGTTTTAAGGCGACTATAAAATGAGTGGATCCTTGGCGACAACCGCAACGCCAACGGGAGCATAGTCCAGCGCGAGGGGCCAACCACTGAGAAGGCACATTCAGTTTAGCAGTTGTACAGGCAAATAAGACAATGAGCATGCCTCGCTCAGCAGAGATCACGAAGATAGGCAGGGGTGAGACCTAGCAAGGACCGCCATACCAAAGAGATGACATGGTAAGAGATTCGCTGTTGGAGGGAGAGTCAGTGGAACACATCCAGCATATATGATCCAAGACCCAGGACTTTGTGTTCATCACCAGCAGAAGCGCTGCCAGCTACAAAACCACAAATACGCTGAAAAGGCCAAAAAGCCGGATTCCCGAAAACAGCAGTGTACTATTGGAAAACGCTCTTCTGTCTCAAAACAGCACAATTCATTAATCAATCCAGCTTCTGCATGTATTTTTTCTTCGATCCAGCTTCCATTTAAGCAGAATCCTATTCATCAATTCGTTATCGGGGCTACGGCGGAAATCAGTTTCGGGGATTCGCTACGCACCCAATCAAATCATTCAGAATATCAAATTTTTTTATATTTCACTACACTCTCAGTACACCTGCAACACAACACGTGCTAAGGTTCTCGGGATGGTCACGTAAACAACAGCACATTGAGTGAACGTCTGTTTAGATCCAGTATGATAATCAAATATCAACGAGTGTATCTCGTGCAAGACCTGGATCACGACATTCTATTGACATTTCTGTACTACAAATGTAGGAAAATCTAATCTCGAGGTGTAGTTGTATAACATTGTTCTGAGCACGCGACAATTCGGATGTTTTCCCGTGGAGAAATCCAAAACCTCTCTCGGGATAATTGTAAAAGCAGTCCGTATTATGCAGAATTGATCATAGCAATTAATATTTTTATATAATAGCAGAAATGATAGTTAAATAATTTTCAGAACTTCCATTACCATTTTAGCGCAGACTCCGCTAATATTACTAAACGGAAAGGCCCTGAGCATGCGAACTTAGAATAAGAACGTCAGAGTTATAAAAAAGACTAAATATTTAAGATATTCAACTCTCGATAGGTAAGTAAATCACATACATCTATTAATAACGCGCTTCGTCAAAGTTACCAAAGATAGGTCTTATCGAAATGTACAACCATGGTCTGGACAGGACGGTAAGATTCGATTAAAACCTAGGCTTTGAGGTTTAATAATAAAAGGCTATGGAAGTTATGTCGCTAAACATTGAACACTAACACAATTGACGACTATGTCTACTCTATGGCTGATTAGAGGCATTAAAGCAACCGGATGCAGTCGGAAGAGCGCGCCAACCTCATAGACATCTAGGACTATATAGGATGTTTATTACATGGACGGCTAAACCACTTGGCGAAGACGAGTTAAATTGACGTAGCGGTAGAATGCAGCCAGCGATAGGCTATCTCACACATTCGCTCGCAAATCTAGTGGGCCCCGGATGCACTTTACGTTTAAGAAACGATTTAGTAACCTCTTGCCTCAAACACTTTAAATGTAGGGCATATAGCTTTGACGAGCAAATCAGCCACGTTTACTTTGCTTCCATTCGTCAAGTTACATAGATTACAGTAGCCCTATTCACAATTTGCGATAAGCCTAACGAATAGGCCCTAAATTATAAAAGACACATGAAATCGAGATAACTATTACTACCATTTTATCACTATAGCATCACCATAATGATGACTTCCACATCCATTTATGTTAATGGGGAACGGACAATTACCCCAGGACAATTGCCCCTAGCAATTGCCCCTCCAGACTAGGACAGTTTCCCCCTCCCCTCCCGTGTTAGACCATCAGCGCTCCCAAAGCATACATACATTACATACATATATACATGCATATGCATACATGTACCCATACATGCATGTATGTCATACATACAGATCATACATGTCATGCAAACATATATACATGCATTTACACACATACAATTATACATACATATACCTGCATGTATACATACATGTATGAATTAGAGCTTCACGCCGGCCGCGCCGCGTCGCCGACGCCGACAATTCGTCGGCGCGCCGCCGAACCCACGCTGATGTGTTCACACTCACAAACACACGCACGCATGCACACACACACACATTATGCACGATATGCACATCCACCTTGATATACACACATATATGTACATAATTATATATATATATATATATTAGTGTATTTACATATTTGACCACATATACCGTCTGTCCGTGGCCTTCGTGAACCTGACATATGTTCAATCAATCAACAACCATGGACTCATCGCCCGTAGACCTGTGTCGGATACCTTTCAAGTCACTTCTCTCCACGCCGTCATTAAACTTGTGGAGACTTGTTCCACCCCATTCTTCAAAGTCATCTGCCATTCTTGAGGGACTGCTCCTTTTCTTCTCTTCTTAGTATGGCTTGCTAAGAGAAAAAGACCTTGAGAGATAAGAACTATAAAATGCGCTTCATTGAAACACAAGTTGACATACTGCAACAAGCTAAGGCAACATGATAAAAAAGACATTCCATCTTCATCATCACGATGAGACCCTGGGAGACCCAAGCCATTTGGTGGCGATGGATACGAATGAATGTTATCTATTGTCCTGCTGTTGTTGCCGCTGCTCGTACCGTAAGGTGTTATAGTCTCCGACTACTACTTCTGCTACTACAACTATTGCTGCTATTGCTGCTACTACTTCCATTGCTACAACGACTACTACTATTGTGAATGGGCTGCTTAGATTGAACGAATAGGGCATAATAATTAAGAATGATGGAAAAGGTTTCATGTGGAAGTCATTCGGGTTATTGACCAATAAATCTGGAAAGGTGGTGAATTCTGATCACGTTTCATTGCTCGGTGTGCTTTGATAAGGGAAAATAAAGATTATTACTTCTTGCTTTTTATTCCTAAACGTCTATTCTGAGTCTCTGAGAATAATTGTTTCTCTTGAATAAAATTATGAGATCAGACAACGGCAAAAAATAATGTAGAATATGTATGCCATTATAATGCAAGTAACCTTGCCGAATAACTTTTGAAGCAGGTTTGCTAATACTTATAGAACACTGCGCCGATCACGCCGCGCCGCCGCCGAATTTTTTGGGTCGGCGGCGCGCCGGCCGCCGCCGACCAAAAATGACCGAACGCGCCGCCGCCGAAAGTTCTAGGTCGGCGCAGAGCTCCAGTATGAATGCTGATTAGCGGAGAGTCATACGTGTATGTATGCATGTATGCCAGTATATACATGTACGCGTGCGTGCATGTATGCATGCATTCATATATATAAATATGCAGACATACGCACATAGATAGGCTACATATATACATGCATTGTCCGAGAGGCAATTGTCCGGGGTAGGCAAATGTCCTACTCAAAAAGTGAGATGGGCAATTGTTCGGGGGCAATTGTCCGGGGGCAATTGTCCTAAACTCGATGTCAACCTTACTAAGTTCTTAATTGTAAAATTTTGCGTAACCAGCCTGCGTCCAGAATGACGTTGTGACTTGTAGCAAAAATGTTGATCGTAAAATCGTGATAATTAGGCCCTACTAATCCGTCGATTTTTGAGATTATGGAGCTAATTGCTTCTGGGTTTAAGGCCGTAGATCGACTGGATTTGAAGTTAACGATCAGCAGCTTTTGCTGACCATCCCCAATCAACGAGTGGATTTGTCAATTATTTATGTCCGAAAGGTTTGAGCCGTAAATCCACGCGGATTACCACAAACTGTAAACCTTTCGAAGCTGAATTGAGTTCTGTTTTCGAGGTATCGCAATGTCATTCATCTGTAGCTTGAGAAGCTACATATATATATATATATATATATAGCCTCGCGACGGTTGAGTTGCGGATTCATAAGCTTCATATCTGCAGCACTGACTCTAGTCTATGTAACAGTGTCATCTGTAGGCGTCTCATTCGAAATGCATCTGCGACGGCATGCCGCCCAGTCTCGTCAAAGAGCTCGTCGGTCAGTGGACGGGCATTGGTACTTGTGCAAATTGCCAACCCTCGTGGATAAATTATTCATTGGCGTTTCAGATTGGATGTGTTTCCATTGACATGGACCGATGGCTGCGATGCCTTCTGAAAGGGTGAAGGTCAGCCATGGATAAATTACGATATCTATCTATGGATGATTGGCAGCTGTTGAGTTGATGGCCACCGATCCATCAATTCCGGATTAATGGTTCGGGTGTTGCTGTATAGGCTGCAGGTCGATAGGTTGGTTAAGATAAGGTAATTCACTCACCTCTGGTCACGTCTCTGGGATTACAGTCCGCAGAGGAAGACAGGGTCAGACGTTAAAGAACAAGACGAAACAAACACGAACTGTGCGTCAACTGGACAACGTTTACTTACTGGTTTACTTGACAAAATGTTCCGAGTGTTGCACGGTGCAACGAAAGTTTGGCCATAACACGTTCAGAGAACTGTCAGAGATGTACGTTAAACTGTAGGGCCTACGTTATACGCATTAAAAGCTAAACTCATTAGCAATTACGTGCGAGCAATTAACATCCACTTGTTATATCAATCACCATTTACATGCAAAGAGGAATTTACATGTAGGAATATATACAGAGGAGAGATAAATTTAGGAGTGCAGACCAGAGAGGAATTTGTGAGTGCATGTGGGTAGTCTTGACTCACAAACAGACGACTCTCATGTTTTGAAATCATTATGCTTGAACTCATGGTTAGGGTCTATACATTTTTCATGTGATGCCACTCGTGAGTGAGTGCGTGATCTCTTGCATCAGTGAACAGGGTTGATGCATTCTGTGAAATTGATGTCGATAGCTTTCTTGCTTTCATCATCTCATGCCAGCTGCATTATCAACTGGAGGTGAAGCCAAGGCAACTCAAGATTATGGATCAGTAAACCATGCAGGAAAGAGTGAAGAAACGTATCAGCGTCGGTCATAAGGCCATGATCTCTGAGATACGTCCTGCAGATAGCCGAGCAAAAGCTAAATACCAAGACCAATTTTATGTCCCTGCTGCGCCTCTTAATACTTGTACAGTAGAAATTGAACAATCTTTTGTTTTCCCGACTTTCCCCCGCACGTCGAGATATAGGATGCATTTCAAGCTTCCATTCGGCTGCGTTTATGGCTGTTCGTCTGGTGCAGTTTTAGAAGATATTCTCCTTTCATTGATTTTCTCTCGTAAGCTGCTGTTATCAGATCCTATGAGCTGAAAGGTTGGACATCTCGACAGACAGTTCCGAAGTTATATCTCCCCAAACTATAGTTATCAGTAGATTCAGTTCGTGCCTGACAGCAATTTCAATAGCGGGGTTGCTTAGTGTAGTTGTTTAAGGGTGGACTTCGCAGGTCATAACTCTGTCTCGAGACTCTCGACGCTTTCCACAATCACATGTATGAGAATCTTGATTGGACACGTTAAATCGAGGCGTTCCCTCCGGGGAGTTGAGCTCGAGTGACCGCTCTGGCACGGAAGCCGTAAATGAGGGCAATAAATACCACTCTGTAAACAGCTATAGTGCCATCATTCTTGAATGTGCTAGCGAGCCTCCGTTTTGTGATTTGCATAATTTCTGTATGACACGTTAGAGTATAATAGATTGTAAACTATGTGTACAGGGCTGTGTATACGTGCTCTGCAGAATTGATCTTATCTGGAAACTTGTCGTCTTCTTTCTTGTTTGTCATGTCGAATAATTTATTGGCTTAACTTTAAGGCGGTGATTTCTTTTACTGTAGGCCCTATATATGTCAGTTTTTTACTTTTGGCTGTCACTGTGGCACTCTATTATAATTTATTAGTGACGTTGATATGAAAGCCAGAGGTGTAACAAGGTTTTTGGAAAGTGGGAGGGGCATTTAAAAAGTAATTTAAAAAGTATTGGGCAAAGCGGCAACAATTTTTTGCACCCCACTTTTTGAATTTTGCTCCCCAAAAATTTGAAAAATGGTGGGGCACAAATTATCTTAATAAAAGTCATCGTATCATAATTGCTCCATAGAAATGAGATATGCAGGACGATTTTAAAGTATATACTACAAAGTAGGCCTACTATTTTGTACAATATACAGTAAAATTGCATGCAAATTAATCTTTCCTCTCATCATGAGGCTAGTAACATGGTCATTGCAACAGCGCATGGGCTGGATGGCAAATAAATTTCGGCTTTAACTTGCCGCAACTTGTCAACGTTATTTAGATCTAATATTTGATATGCATGTAGGCAGACATTTCTATAGCGCCTTCACAATTACTTAATATGCCAGAGTTTTGAATACAAACAACTATAAAGTGGCTGTAAGATGGTCGAGTACATTTGGCTAGTGATAAGTTCGTAAATTGCACTCTCTGGAT
>CAUFVP010000065.1:0-26567 GCA_959347315.1 Bimastos eiseni
CGAAATCGGGTTTCAACTAGGAAAGGCTTAAGCCTGAACGATTCCTGAATTTGAATCGAGAACCTCCTTTAATCTAAAGGGTCTATGAACACACCAAAGAAACAGAGAACTATGACTAGAAGTGCGTACACTTAACCTTATGAGAATCTTGGTGCTCCCCCGATAGTCCAGTCATCAGGTTCTTAAATATTACCCTCTGGACTTATCAGGTCATACTTTGGACAGATGTTATAATCTTCATCCTGAATTGCGCCCTGAATCTAATGCAATCCATAGATCAAATCGTCCTTTTGTCACTTGTTCTCACTGTGGTAGAAATGGCCATCAGATTAATCAGTGTTATACTCTGCATCCAGAACTTCGTCCTGTTTCTAATTCTCAACAATCTGGTGTCCCCTTACAAGAATATTATCGAAATCCGAATAACATTCAAATCCCCCCAGAAAAATATAACGGGACTCAGCCTTTACCTGCATTAACCTCAGGGTCTGGTCCGACCATTTCAACTGATATTGTTCCTTTACTAAAGACTACTACTTTAACTAATCGTCCTCCAATGTCTTACAAAGCTCGTCAACAAATGTCTAACACCAACGCTACTTATGGTTCAACGTCTTACACTCCATCAGATCGACCTTTTTGATATCGCTGTGTGATATGCGGGTACCACACAGTTTGGAAGAATGGAAAACCTGCTCAGAAAATATCAAAGAAAAAATTTTGCAACAACAACAACCCTATTATAATTTATATGATTCCTGTTCTTATAGTTCCAATGAACGCTACAACCGACCATTTTTACGACTATTCCTCAACCATGTTCCTTTCGATTGTCTATTAGATACTGGAGCGGATATTTCTCTAATTTCCATGAAAAGTCTTCATCAAATTCAGCCTCCTCCAGTTCTAGGTTCCCTGTCATTCCCTATCAAATGTACTGATTTTCGAGGAATATCTAATGAAGCACCAAATAGAGAGACTCAAGAGCCTTGGATCAAGATGTTCACAGTTCTTCTAGTCCAAATTCATTCCCGAGAGTTTTCTTTTCCTTTTCATTGTTATGAAGATCCATTAGATATAGTTATTTTAGGGAATGATTTCATGTACATCAGTGGTATTTCCCCGCATATTAAGTCCTCCAGCTTGTTATTTCTTATGCAAAGAACTCCTACTTGCCCTACCTCTAATGAAGTTCTTAATTCTTCAAACCCTATGGTTCAACTTAATTTGAATGAAGAGTGTGAATTAGCTTGCTTACAATATGTCTTACAAACTCCAAAGCCCAAGGGGTGTTCAAGGGGTTCCAGTAATTCGTGCAATCACAACTCCAGCAATGAATGAAGAATGTATCTTAGAGTTTTTTCCTAAAGATGATAAAAATTTTACAAAGCCTCGAAGATTCATTGATGGGTTTGATTTAGCAGATTGCGAACATCTACTATATCCAACAGATTTAACTACCATTCATTGCGGAGAGTCAAAAATTGTAAACGCAAAAACTCAACATTTCAAACTTAGGAAAGGATTTAGTTATGAGTTTCTTCATCTTCACCGGCATCCATTCTATGACGTTTCATTCACTCCAAGTTATCCTTCCAATGAAGAGGGACAAGGAGACCATTCTATGCAATTTCATCTGTCGTCCAGTATTGGTGTTTTACTATATCCAGAGATTCCATTCGCTATTGTCAGAAGGACTTTTGAACCATCTTTTAGAGAAAAAATTCCAGAAGTTTCATCAATAAATAAAACAGATATTCAAAAGATTAATGCATGTTCAGGACAAGAAATGTTGGCCCTAGAGCCTGAATATCCCGAATTTTCCACCTTTCGTCCAATAGCTTATAAGGATTTCCCTTTTCCAAATGACCAAAGTCAGTGGCCTCTTGTGCAGGATTGGACAGCTGAAGAAATAGCAGAAGCAGAAAATGAGTACAATAAATATGTCGTGGAAGAAGGAGAGCATGTCTATTTAGTTCCAAAAGAAAATGTTAAATTACTAAATGATCATCCAAGCATGAGTCGTGGTCAACGTGTATTGATAGCGAAAATGATTGCAGAATTACCAGACGGTGTATGGAATACTGAAGATCCAAAAAAACTCCCAGGAGTTCCTATGACAGATGTCGCCATACGAGTTAGATTAACGCATAATCGTCCTATATTTGCAAAAGTAAAGCATATGAGTGCGACAGAACGTGCGGCAGCAGCTGTAGAAGTCAATAAATGGGTTGATATGGGAATATATGAGCAAACAATTTCTCCTTACAGCTGTAATTTAACCTGGGCTCCCAAGAAGGGAACAGATGAATTAAGGACTTGTATCAATTATATGCCGATCAATAAAATTTCAGAAAAAGACAAGTACCCTTTACCAAATATGGAGAACTTACTATCATTCATTTCGGGGTCCGAGTACCTCACTTCTACAGATATTCGTCTTGGTTTTCACAATTTTTTTATTCACCCAGCAGATCGTCATAAATTAGCTTTTTCTAGTCCTGATGGTCAATGGCAGCCTGTTCGTCTTCCCTTTGGTTGGTGCAACGGCCCCTCAGCATTCATGAGACAGATGAATATTACACATCACAACATGCAAGACGCGATATTGATGTTTCTCGATGATGCCGTAATTCGTACTCCTCCTCATACGAAGAATTTAAAGCAACACATCATGCAGTTTTGTGTCGTTGCATTCAACGATCACCGGAGAGGAATGGTTTACGAAGCTCGAAAGGCTCAAATTGCCTGTAAACAACTAACATTACTAGGTTTTGCTGCAGATGGCGAAGGGATTTCTCCTGCATGGAAAACTGATCTTTTCCAGAATTTAAGGACAAGGAAACACAAAACTGTCACATCATTACAGAGCACAGTTGGCTCATTGCAGTGGTTAAGAAGATTTGTCCCTAACTTTGCGTACGTTATTAAGCCTATCTTAGAACAAATTCGTCGAGGGTTACGTCTTGGAGATAGTGCTATAAATTTTAATCAAGATTGTATTCAAGCCATCAAGACTGTTGAAGAAAATATTGAAGCATTGCCTAAATTGAATCATTCAGACCCAGATCTGGAGAAAGAAGTCTTTATAGTTATAGGACAAGTTGCATTCGCAGTTTCCATTTGGCAGCTTCATCAATGCCCTAATAAATCTTCCGCTACCCAAGTTGTAGCTTTTTGGTCTAAAGTATGGCCTTTAACAACAGTTTCTTATTCAAATCCAGAGAAATATGCATTAGCAGTTAGAGAAGTTCTAAAATTTTATGCCTATTTGTTTGTCGGGGTTCCACAGATCTCATTTTATACATCGGATGCTAGTTTTACAGCTATGGCCCAAGAGCCTCGTTATTGGACAGAAAGGATGAAACGGTTTATGGTTGGGACTTTTCAATATTCATGTGTGTATCGACTTAGTAAAATCCTTTATGTAAAGAATTGTTACAACTGAATCAATATATCCCTGAAAATGAAGAAGAAAAAGGAATCACGCCATTACAATCTTTAATTGCTAAACAGCCCTTTGGATTGAATTACAGTTCTGAAAAAATTTTATTATTACCAATGGTATTTATTGATGGTGCTTGTGCAAAAGTTGCCCCAGAAAAAAATCGAAGGGGGATGGGCGTGCTTTTGGAGAAAAGATTCATTGTATAACTCGTCAGGTGTTAGCTGCCTTGGAAACAAAGGACTTAAACTAAATAGAATTTATAATTTTATTTCAAGAGTGCAATTGAAAGCACTTGATATATTAGTTTCAGTTTACTAAGTGAAATAAAAGAGGTTTAACAGTTCAACTTGAACAAGTGCGATGCACAAAAAAGGAAAGAGGGCATTATTTACCAATCCTTTAACAGTTTGCTGTGTGAGTCTTAGCTTGATTGCTGAAAACTTAATAATAAGTTTGAAGTTGAAAGCAAAATAGAAAGCAATCAAAAAACACAAGATCGAATTAGATCTGAAACTGATGGTCTGAGCCCCGCAATGCCTGCGGCAGTCTCGATTAATGACCAAACAAAAATAAAATAAAAGATTAAACGTTTGCATCGCAAATAAGATTAATCTTTAATCTTTAACCCACTGCACTGCGTGCTGAATGTCTTTGTTACGCAATCCAACTTTGTTGCACAATCCAATGAGGATCCAAAGCCTGAACATTTAGTTAAATACAAAAGAAATAAACAATGTTTTATGAAATCAATAATAGTTGAACAAAACCTGAATCACTCAGTGAGTGATATACAGAACTGGAGTCTGTAAATCGGAATGATAATTAATAGGACAATTCACTTATTGAATAAGCAACCAAGAACTTAATCAAAGAACCTTAATAATTCCTATCTGATTCGAATGTGAGGCACTCGTGAATCAAATAAGAATAAAACTGAAAATAAGCTGAAAATAACTGAGAATAAACTAGGAATAACCTGAGAAACTCCTACAGCGCCTATCAGACCCCCCTTGTTTTCCAAAAGGGATCTCCTGTGGAGTAAACGAATGGAAAACAACCTTACTTGGTTAACTTGTTAGACAGCGTCTGGTTGTCGATCCTTTTCACAAGTTAGAGGCTTTTCCTCTCGTGAAGGTGATTGCACTGGCGGTGCCATAATTGGAATTGGACTTATATCCCTTTCTTTGGAAGCCTTTAATTTTGACTCAATCCTGCGGATCTGCTCATAACTTTCACCATGACTTGTTTAGTCAAGGAGTCAAACCTTTCTGTCAAATTCTTGATGTCGTTTGCGCATTTCATTTGGAGTGAGGTTACTGCCTCCACTACATCTTTTAGCGGCTCTATTATAATCGGCGGACTAACTTATGATTTTCTGATTCTTGGAGTTTCCTCATCAGAGGAACTCCAAGATCTTAATTTGCTTAATTCACTTTCCCTTTCACGATAAGGACCCTGTCCTTCGTCAGACGCCATCTCGTATTCAAAGTCATCAGCCCGAGCGTCTCGGATTTGTCTGCGCTGAGATCTGTTGCAATCGTAGAAATCGATCTGATCCCAAGGCCTGTCGTAATTTTTTGGGGCACCCATTTTTGGTGACAGTAGATGGCCATCTGGCTGGGTATTCGGGGCTGATGATAGGGCTTCTTTGCTGAGAGGTTGTCTACATGGCGGCGCCAGACCTCAGCCCAGTAATTCTATGATAGAACACAACATTCTGCTGTGAGAGGGATTCAATAGCATCGGGGTAGTTGTGGATGCGCCATCCCAAGTTGTTTAAAGAATAAATAAGCTTTATCATGCTGAACCAGCTGTTGGATTTTCCGAGTAAAATGGAAAGGCGTTAACGCCGTATACGTCAGGAAAAGTTCTGACCAATAGGGACTATCGGTGTAGTATTGAGAAATGCACCAGATCAAATTTTTTTGCATAGTTTTCGATCTTGTAGCCGGTGGCTCATTAAGTTTTTATATATATATATATATCCTGGACAACGCTTGTCAGCTTCATATATTCAGGGTTGACTTCAATTATAGCATAGGGTTGGTAAAATCGATTTAGATCAGTTGAGCATACTACGGCTGATAGACTGCGTCCGATATTACTTATACATCCCCAATCAGTAGTTGCGTGCTTGATTCGGGCATGAGCCCTCCCATCTGATTCTGGGAATTGACCACTCAAGCGTCCTACTACGACCCCTCCATCGGGCTGAATATCCTGTTTACTTTTATAACTGGTGGAAGTAGTCAAGAACGGGACAATCGGTCTTCTCACTATTTGGATAAATATAATAGCGGAAATTAGAGACAAGGTTGTTTGATTTGTAAATATGGATTTTGAACACCACAGTGTGGGCGAAATTAACAGTTGAGAATGTAATGGCTACTTAAAGAGAAACGGGGTCGCAAGTAGTCGACACCTTATAATAGTTGGCTAGGAAAGGAATTGGTAACCGCGTTACCCAATTTCCCACCAATTAACTGAAGTCTGTCCCTTGACTAGGGCACATGCCTATCCATAAGTACCCAGACTCCGTTGGCGGTGCCAAGGTCCTAAAAGGGGCCAATTTCTCAAGATGCGGAACTCCACCATGTTGAACTTCAGGTGGAAAAACCTGTGGACAGGCCGGCAGAATTGATGTTCGTATGATTTAAAAGCTTGGAGGCTCCAAGGCAATAGATGAGCCATGACAGGATCCTTTTGGGGACAAAAGGTAAGAGCCCTGTCGAGTTCCTCATGACTGGGTAGGGACAGTGAAATAAGTTTGGAGAAAGTAGACTCTTTTAACGGAGCTAAATGATGTTGCCTCCGTGTCTCTGCGAGAGCGATCTCTTCTTCAGTTGCATCAACCGTTTCCGAAGTGGAACGCTTCCTCTTTAATATAGTTGGAATCTTATTTATTTTTTACTTTTACTGGTTGCACCAGGATTTATTGAGTTAACTTTCTGTCTTAACACGGAACTGGTTAAGGTTGATTGCTGATGAATAAAAAGAAATGTTAGAAATTTCAATTTAATTTATTTATTTGACTTAGGGTTTATATTTTTTAGATAGTGCCTGGGAATCCCAATTATGCCCCAAGGAGCATAACTCTCGCATGATGCTGAGTGTCTCTGGGCTTAAGAACAATCTTCCAACTGTGTTGGAGTTTGGTAAAGGCACCTTTTAACTGTGGATGCACCACCTTTCTGCCCTTTCTGTTCGAGTCTTTATAAGGCGATTTATTCTTTTTTATTGAACATTAGCTTAGACTTCATTGAACAGTTGAGGAGGCACTCTTCTTACAGAGTAAAGACAATTTGATGCTTTTGCAAAGCATTTTATTTTTGCACTTTTAGCTATTAAGCGACAACTCACACTGTTTTTAATATCAGATGAGGCGCTCCTTTTTCGCGGCGATGCTGATTTTGCTTTTGTAAAGCATTTGTATTTCTTCGCTTATAGTCTTCAAGCAGTTGCTCAGTTTATTATTAAACTTTGATAAGAGTCAACTCTTGTTGGGTTTTCATAAATTAAGCTTTTTAGCTTAAAAGCAAACTAGCAAGCGGTTATCCAGTTACCAAGGGTGATCAGTCCTCAGCTTCTTTCAAACACACAAGCTCTCAGTTAGTGGACTTTTCTACCGAATATTCTTTATTCGTAGTAGGCACTAATATACTTCCTTCACACTCTCAGGGGTTGCAAATCCCTTTAGTGGAGGTTTTCTCTTTCGGCACTGGCAAATTCGTTTCTTATTTCAAAACTGTAAATTGAACCTAGTGGACTTAGAGGATAAATGATCTGCGGGATTGCTTTGATAAGCGATTGCAGTCACTGACGAATGATGGCACGACTTGTGTTTTTCTTAACACCGGGTGGACTGAGCTCTATTAAGCTTGATGGCACTCTAAGAAGTTTTTTTTTTTTTTATTAAAACCCTGAGTGGACAGAGCGGTTAGAACCGCAGGAAGGCTCTCTCAGTTGTTTTCGTTACTGAGGAGGACTCGGGATGGTGCTCACAATTTAAACAGACACAATCGATGTTCGAATGTTTCACATTTGTGGCAGACACTTAGAAGAAAAAAAAGAAAAGTCTCATTGACATACTATGTGATAATTACCCCCTTTTTTACACTAGGTTTAGCCTCAACTCGTCAGCACGAATCACTGCTCTGAGATCTCCCTTCGGATGGGTTTCATCATAGTTATCAGAAGGAGTTGACTCGTTGATTTGGTCGGATGCTCCGTAAAATGGTCCGTCAACTTCCACAGATCGCGTCTGCTTATAATGCGAAGTGACTCCATTCCTCAACTCGTCAGCCCTTCGGGAGAACGCTTCCCAGTCTATGTTTTGATGTACATACCGGTAAGGGATCAATCGAGCTCTAGCGAAACGATGTAATGACGGCTCAAGCTCTGTTCCTAGGTTTAAAGTAGCGCCTACGACTTCATGAGTCCCTGGCAAATATGTGATGGAATGAACAGGGTAAGGCCCCATAGGCTATGGGGTAAAGCTTAGGCAATTTAGTCGTTACTGGTTAACGAACATAGACGTGACCCCCCTTGCTGTATTCTCAGCGGGCGTCTGAACTTATCAAACATTCTTTTGATTTGCTCCCTTCTCTGCGAGAGTTTATTTTTTACTAACTGATGAGCAACGGTCAATGCAGACCGAATTTTGAAGAGATGATCTCGTAGGTTACGAGCAGTCGGAATTGGGATAGCGTCCTCTGGATTAGGTAAAGGAATAGGGACATGCTTCCCAAACATTATTTCATATGGACTGAGTCCCGTAATTGAATTCGGACTGAAGTTGTATGACATGATAATACAAGGCAGGTACTTGACCCAAGAGCTTTGCTCCAGTCTACCTCTTTGAGGCAAAGCATGATCATACACTGAAGTATAAAGCCTGCGGGATATTATTTTGACGGCCGCTTCGGCTTGGCCGTTTGCTTGCGGATTGTACGCGGCAGAGAACTTAGGGGTGACCCCCCATAATTTTAAGAAAGCTGTTACCGCTTGATTATTGAATTTTGACCCTCTGTCTGCGACAAAGATTTGAGGGGCTCCAAAAGTTGTGAACCACTGTGTCAGTGCGTTCAAGATTGGAGTAGCTGTTAATGAGGAGATTGGAACTCCTAAGATGAGCTTAGAGAAAGAACATTGCACTACCAGCACATTAGAGTATTCTCCAGCTGTAGGCAAACCACGGATTGTATCCGCATTGATACGATACCAAACTCCTAAGGGTAGAGGAGGTGGAGTTAAAAAACCTGGAAATTCTTCCAGTCTGTCTTTTCGCAGCCATACACGTTTGGCATGAGGCGCAATATGACTTGATTTGGGAAGACATTGATTTCCAATAAAAGAAACGCCCAATTTTTTGGTTAGTAGCTTCATGAGAGTTATGTGCACCAATTCCGGAGGAACGGTGGAATAACGAAATGATGGGCTCTTGCAGAGCGACTGGAACTGCAAATCTTGCAAAGCTTCCTTTCTTTTGATAGGTGAGCACTTGCGTCAGAGGCTCTAACGCATACCGATGCATTACTCTATCCAATTCGAGTGAGATTGGCCCTAATCCACCTTGCAGGTGTTGCTTTATTTTTGAGAGCTCTTCGTCAGTATCTTGAGCATGAGGAAGCAAACAAAATATCTGCGATAACTCATTGAACTGAGGCTCAGTAAATGCTGAAGGGCGAGGTAAAGAGGCAGCTAGAACACTAGTCGGTTGCACCGAAGTATCCCATTTAGGGAGATTAGTGTCTGCTCCTTCACTAACCCAGAAAGGCTCTTCCTCTCTGTCATATTCTAAATCAGCTGGGAAATAATCTATTTCCTCGTAAGCGATTGCATCGTCTTCCTCTAGAGCTCCAGTGCTGCTGTGCTCTGAGGGCTCTGTATCAACGAATAGATCCCATTCTGGGTCTTCAATTTGCTCACGCGATGCGTTGAGTCTTCGTTGCTCCTCTAAAAAGGATTGCCTCCGAGTGAGGATGGCGCATTTTTTATTTTGATATTCATCGAATCTGCGATTCAGATCCTCTTCCTTCATTATTTGAGGTAGAGACTGGGGCATGATTTGAGGATTCATGCATTCCAAATTCTGGGAGATGCACTCCTTATCTAATGATTTTGAAGGATTAAGCAACGCTTGCTTTTTCAAAGTAATTATTTTACGAGCTAAAGCATCAGCATGCTCATTGAATTTTCGTCGAACATGGACCAGGTAAACCGCAGATGTTTTGTAAACATCAAGCAATCTTAGCCATAGATCTGAATTTTGAACTTCTTTTCCTTGAGCATCATTGATGCAAGACCCCTCGCCATCAATATGGGAGGACTGGGTCCAATTGAGAGAGTGATTATTGATGGAATCACATAAGTAGGCAGAGTCTGTCGCTACTATGAGTTTGGATTGCTGCATTCCGCAAGCTCTTAGTCTGATCAAAAGGTGAAGCAGCGCTTCCATTTCAGCTCTGTTGTTAGTGAAAGGGGGATAGATGCATTCTCCTGCGGAGTTACGTACATCTTTTTCCCTCCAGAAATTGGCCCATGCGGCAATAGCATTTTCTTTAAACTTCTGGCACCCCCCATCTATATAAACCATTGGTATGGTCAAGATAGTTTCACTATCATAAGAGGGCCCAAACGGTTGCCTAGCAATGAGTTGCTGCAGAGGAGAATCTTCGATTCCCTCATCAGCGAGTGAGAAAGGCTTCATAAGCATCTCCATGGGTTTACACAAGGAGAGATTACACTGTTTGAACTCACAAGTGTATAGATGAGTGTCTACTATTAGACGTTGCAATCTAAGACTCCAAGAGTCTGGATGACGAGCTAAGGATGGGAAAACTGAATCCACTGTGTGGATAATCAATTTGGGAGCCCCAACGAACAAATAAGCGTAGAACCGGAGAACTTCCCTAAGCGCTAATGCATAGCGTTCGGGTCCAGTATATGGAGTTACTTGTAAAGGCCAGACCTTACTCCAGAAAGCTATTACTTCTGAGCCAGAAGAAGTGGTAGAAGGCTGCCATATAGAGGCCGCAAAAGCTTGCACTCCGACTGCTAAATAAACATCTTTAGATGTTGAATGGTCTGGATGTACCAGTAGAGGAGCTTCATTGACACAGTGCTGTACAGTCTGTAATGCTGCCACACACTCATCTCCAAACTGAATGGATTGATTTCCCATTCGAATGCCGCGTCGCAGCTGCTTTAATAACGGTTGGATGACTGAAGAAAAATTCGGAACAAATTTTCTGAACCATTGCAAAGTCCCTATCGTCTTTTGTAAAGAGTTGACAGAGGAATGTTTCCTATTTAGCAATGATTCAAAACAATTATTTTTTATTTCAGGTCGAACTCCTTGGCCGTCGGCTAGGAAACCCAAAAATGTCAATTTTACGCACGCAATTTGAGCCTTTCTATCTTCATAGACAAGGTTACGGCGATGGTCATTTGCGGCCATAGTGATGAATTGATAAATATGCTGCTTAAGGCTGTGCCTTTCTGAAGCAACTGTAGGTTGAGACCTCTGAATGATATCGTCAAGGAAATAACGAAAGGCATCTTGCATACCGCGATGCGAAATATCCATTTGTCTCATAAATGCCGAAGGCCCATTACACCAGCCGAATGGCATTCGAACTGGCTCAAAATGTCCCTCGGCAATAGAGAAAGCTAATTTCTTTCGGTCGTTAGGATGAAGGAAAAGGTTATGAAACCCCAACCTGATATCGATGGAAGAGAGATACTGCGATCCTCTGATAAAATCCATTAGATCTTCCATTCTGGGCAATGGGTATTTGTCTTTTTCGGCAATTGCATTGACGGGAGCATAGTTTATGCAGAGGCGTTTTTCGCTAGTCCCCTTTTTGTCAACAAAGAGGATATTGCAGCTATATGGGGAAATAGAGGGTTGGTAAATTCCCATCTTGACCCATTTTTGAACTTCGTTCGCTGCAAAGGCACGATCATCTGGGCCTAAATGCTTTAAGCGTTTGCAAATTGGTTTATCATTAGTTAACCTGACTCGCACTACAACATCTTCCGGAGGGATTCCAGGAAGTTTATCGGGGTCTTCACCCTTCCATAGCCCTTTGGGCAAATCTGACAAGGCCTTCGCCACTAGAACTTTTTGACCTTCGGTCATTGTTGGGTAGTTGGTGAATAATTTGACCCCAATTCTTGGCGTCAAATAACACTTCCCATCTTCCTCTTTTACCCACTGATCATACTCGAGTGATGCCTCTAGCTCTTCTTGTAGAGTCCAGTCAGCGACTGCAGGCCACACTCCCTCGGCATCGGGGAAAGGGTAGTCTTTATAAGGAGCTGGTTTGAATGATGAATGCTCAGGGTATTGATTAGAGACTGTGTCTCCACCGTTTGAAGAAGTAAGTTGATCAACGGATACAGTTTCTGTACGTCCGTATATTTCTGGATCAATTTCTGACATGCATATTCTGCGAATAATGCCAAAAGGGATCTGAGGGGATAAGTGCACCCCGGAAGCTGAAAATACTTCAAAATCTAAATTATGATCCCCAGCACCCCACTCTTCACTCATCGGTGATTGATTGGGCCCGAAGGTTATATCGTAAAAGGGAGGTCGCCCCAAGGGAGTGTAATCATATACAAACCCCAGACGAACTCGGAAATACTTTGTAGTAGCTTTTATGATCAACGTTTGACCAGGGAGTATTTGTAGATGTTGTATTGGATACAACAGATGTTCGCTAGCAGCGAGAGTAAACCCATCTTCCATTCTGAGTCCGTACCCTTTATTAAAGGTATCGGCTGGTCGATATTCAAGCGAATTTACCAGCAGCGCTGGGTCTCTAGTCGGAGGCAGTCTTAAGGGAACTCCTTGCTGCCCTTCGATCTGAAGCTGTTCTATGTAATTCTTACACAGATCATTGGTGAGGGATGCTTCGAATAAATCAGCGTCTGATTCGTCTATGTTTTGCGACGGCTCGCGGTAAAAAGTTGATTTTCTTCTCTGAATGATCAGAGTTGAGGAACTGATATGCGGAGAAATAGCACTGAGTGCTAGGAAATCATTTCCTAAAAGAACGGCAGGAAGGCTTCCTTCAAAGCAATGAAAAGGAAAATCAAAACATCGGTTGAGGATCCCGACTTGCACTATCACAAAGTGCTCTATAGGGTTGAGCAGCCTCGAAATACCCTTTTCTGTGATGCTAGAACGAGATCCATCGAATCTTTCACAGTAAATTTTGCGTGCGAGAGTTCCAATTCTTGGAGCACGATTAAACATGACGATTTGAGCTGGTGAGATTACTGATATATCTGCTCCAGTGTCTAGGCAGCAGTTGAAAAACACTCCGTTGAGCTGTACTTCCACCACTGGGCGATTGAATCGCTGGGGTTGCACATAGGGTCTAACGTCAAACTCCACAGGTTTTACTTGTTGTTGATGAAACACATGTAGCTGCGCTACTTCTGCAATTTCACCCCATTCTTTTAAACTACTCGGCACCTGGAAGCCGGGTAGCGGGATTAAAAAGGGCGAGTCAATCCTCTTGACTGAGATTGACCGACAGGCTGTCGATTTGAGGTCAAGGAAGTTGAAGAAGAAGAAGAAGAAGTAGACCTTGGTGGCTCAAGATCCACTGTGTGGACTCGAAGCTGATTCAAGCGACTTGGCTCCTCTGGGTCTGGTTTTAGCCACGGACCAGGAGACTGCGTCTTCACTTGCAACGCATTAACTCCTGTCGCTGGAGCTGCACCCAACCTAGTTTGATGTGGGTAGTTATAGTTCTGCGAACTATTATTATGCTGATTAAACGGTCGAGAGTCTCTCGAGATTCCGCCGCCTCTTCCTCTGCGAGAATTGGCGCGTTGTTGCCGTTGTTCCTTAGTAGGTTTTTGCTCGGGTATTTAACCCAACATTTTTCCTCAGAATGCCCTGCCCGTTGGCAATGATTGCACAAAGGCCGGTCCCCGGCGGGCTGAGAGGATCTGGGTTGTCGACTGGAAGCTTTTGGTTGCGGTTTCTGTTCAGGGAACTTGACCCAGCATTTCTCTTCGAGATGTCCTACTCGTTGGCAAAAATTACAGAGCGGTCGGTCGGTGCCCGGCAACGTTGCTCGAGGATTAGAATTTGCAGTTACACTGCAAACCTGTGTCTGCGACACTCCTTGGTTATAATGGACCTCTCGACCAGGTTGAGTAGGCGGAATCTTAGCCGAATGCATCGATGCAGCTAGGATTTTGGGGTAAAGAGCAGCGTCGATGGCTGCTGAAGTTGGTTGCTTCGCAACACTCAAGCACCACTCAGAGAATGCATATACTCCTTCGGAGTCTATAGGGAGATGTTTCCCATTTATCAAAGTCTGATTCCGCAACCTATTGAATTCTAAAGGGTCAAGGCTAGCGGACAATGTGGGGTATTCGGAATAAACTTTATTATAAAACTGATTTTTGGAGGTAGGATCTAGATGCACCCCCAGGGCAGTGACTATGACTGCACAAGTGCGATGAGGCTCATCTTTTTCCAAGGAGCAGCGCAACATAAAGATCACGCGATCTAGCAGCTCTCCCTGAGTGGTAATGCCCCATTTCTTTATTCTTAAAGTGCTTGCAGCACGGACAGGGTCTATGTCTAAGCTTCGGTAGACCACAGCGCCAATTGCACAAGCCAACTGATCGCTTTGGATCACCGGAAGCAGCTCCTGATACTGCCTCATTACATGTTGAGCTGCGTACTGCGGTGAGCGCCTCAACAAGCAGTAGTTACCTTCCATGGTCCCTTCAGACTGTATATATCCCCGGACTTGTTGATACCAGGAACAAAAATCACGGTGTGATTCGTTCTTGGATTCCGGCGAGAAATGCGGCCAAAATTTGCACCTTTTATTTGCTTCTCTTGCATCCACGTCGGGAAAGCACGCGGAAAGCTGATGGTGGCAGGGTCGTCTAGCCTTGCGCCAGGTGGAACAGCCACCCACATGCTCGGATGATGCTCAGTCATCACCGATGTTGCAATGCTTGCATGTTGAGGTAGTGGTCTTACGGGGACACCATCTAAATAACATTGGGTCAGCTCTTCCAACTGTGTTGGATTTTCAACCACTGCTGCAGCCCAATCTTTGATGATTCCATTAGCTCCCCTTTTCAGGTATACGGGGGTGAATTTCCCTAATGGCCACTCCACTTTCCCGGTTCGCTTCGGGTCGAACATCGATTGATACAATAGTAGTATTCTGAGTCTGAGACTCGGTCAAGGACTGATGTTGGGACTAGTCCATCTAATCTCAGGGCCTGAGCCGAAAGGCTTTCAATACGAACAGCTTCGTGGATCATTTCATCGGCTGTCGTTGGTCGGGAAAAGTAGCGTGTTGGAACTACTCTTTGAGACGAAGGGATAATGGACACCGGCGGTGTTGGGAAAATTGGGACAGATTGAGTGACCGGTGAGGCTGGGGCTGTTGCAGGTAGGGCTTCGCCCACTTCTTCTGGTAAAGAGAGATGGTTGATTGGTCCATCATTATTAAATTGCTCAACAACCTCTGCGAGATGTGAGACGGAAGGACACTCGATGAACTGACTCTTGGGCTAACACGGCGTGTTGCCTCGTCATTAATTGCTGGACGTCGTCGAGGGGGAGCCATTTCAATGATAAAATCTGCTTGGAAGGCTATAAAATAGAAGGGCGGAGGTATGAGTAGATAGATATATGTAAATGTAGATCTATAAGCTTCTAGGGCTATATAGTGTCTTTATTGATAGATTGAATATATATTATTTCTTTGATTTATTATGAATTATGATTATATAAATTTTTATTATTATTTTATATTATTTTTTAGTTTTTTTTTTTTTTTTTTGAATAAATAAATTTTATGAACTTATTTAATTATCTAGCACTATTCTCATGTCGTGTCTAGTTGGTTAAGATACTTGGCTTCTTTCACCCGAAAGATACGGTTTCAAAGTCCCGGTGGATGGGAACCACTTTGTTAGCTGCCTTGGAAACAAAGGACTTAAACTAAATAGAATTTATAATTTTATTTCAAGAGTGCAATTGAAAGCACTTGATATACTAAAAAGACAAGAGAACACAGCAAATCATCAGCAAAAGAGAGCTAAGAGAAATGGTGTTAAACTTAGTTTCAGTTTACTAAGTGAAATAAAAGAGGTTTAACAGTTCAACTTGAACAAGTGCGATGCACAAAAAAGGAAAGAGGGCATTATTTACCAATCCTTTAACAGTTTGCTGTGTGAGTCTTAGCTTGATTGCTGAAAACTTAATAATAAGTTTGAAGTTGAAAGCAAAATAGAAAGCAATCAAAAACACAAGATCGAATTAGATCTGAAACTGATGGTCTGAGCCCCGCAATGCCTGCGGCAGTCTCGATTAATGACCAAACAAAAATAAAATAAAAGATTAAACGTTTGCATCGCAAATAAGATTAATCTTTAATCTTTAACCCACTGCACTGCGTGCTGAATGTCTTTGTTACGCAATCCAACTTTGTTGCACAATCCAATGAGGATCCAAAGCCTGAACATTTAGTTAAATACAAAAGAAATAAACAATGTTTTATGAAATCAATAATAGTTGAACAAAACCTGAATCACTCAGTGAGTGATATACAGAACTGGAGTTTGTAAATCGGAATGATAATTAATAGGACAATTCACTTATTGAATAAGCAACCAAGAACTTAATCAAAGAACCTTAATAATTCCTATCTGATTCGAATGTGAGGCACTCGTGAATCAAATAAGAATAAAACTGAAAATAAGCTGAAAATAACTGAGAATAAACTAGGAATAACCTGAGAAACTCCTACAGCGCCTATCAGGATCTTTGATATTTTTTGTAGGATTAAGCGTTTCTATCTTTTTAAGCGTTTCCTGCGGAGTTACTTGATTGTCCACTCCGATATCTATTATCATACTAGAAGAACTGGTTGACCCTTGTTCTTCACCAGTAGAATCCTTTACTTTACAGTCATCTTTTGGTGTATTCTTAGGAGGAATTGTCAATCTTCCTCCACGTAAAGATCCTTTTCTACTTCCCTCATTACTTTTCTTCTTGCCTCCCATTTCTTGTCTGTGTTTATCTGTTGTTTCAGGTCCTCCAGGACCACTCCAAAATCCGATATAGGATGAGAATTCGAAAAAAACGCGCCCTTTTCCACCACCAAAAAAAGAATTATGTTCCAAAAAATTCCACAAATTCAAATATGATCAGAGCCGCAAAAAAGACTGATTAAATTTCAAGAATTTTAAAATTTTTCGCCACTGTACCTTGTCAAATTAAGTCGTAACACGGTATCTGTAGGTGAACCTGCAGATGGATCATTTATAAAACCAACTGACAAAAGAATAGGAAAAGAATTTAAAGAAATCAAAATTAAATTTTATATTCAATTTTATTTTACTCGTGAATTGATAGTTTCTGATTAGAGAAGTTGTTTAATAGTTAAAATGATATATTATTACTTTTATACCTTTCAGCGATGGATGTCTCGGATCTCGTAACGATGAAGAACGTAGCTATCTGCGACATGCAGTGTGACATGCGAACTTCTGTGAATCATTAGATTTTTGAATGCAAACGGTACTTCTAAATTTACTTTAGGAATATGTTCAATTCAGTGTTTTAATATATTTGTTATTCTAATTGGTTAATAACGTGAATAGCTGCTGCAATTGTAGCTGCTTTGAAATAATGATTATGTCTTTTAACTGACCCTTTAAAGACTTAATTCAGCATATTTTATTACCAAGCCTGAATTTGAGCAAGTTTACCCGCTGAATTTAAGCATATTATTAAGCGGAGGAAAAGAAACTAACTAGGATTTCCTTAGTAACGGCGAGTGAACAGGAAATAGCTCAAACTGGAAATTGATAGTTTACTATCGAATTGTAGTCTCATGAAATGCTACCTGCGAATATTTTGAGTTAAGTCTCTTGGAAAAGAGTACCAAAGAAGGTGAAAGTCCCGTCTTTACTTTTAAGTATTTACTTTCGGTGCATTTTCAAAGAGTCGTGTTCCTTGAGATTGGAGCGCTAAGTGGGTGATAAATTTCATCTAAAGCTAAATATTAACGAGATTCCGATAGCGCATAAGTACCGTGAGGGAAAGATGAAAAGAACTTTGAAAAGAGAGTTAAAAGGAACTGAAATTGCTGAAAAGGAAGTGGAGAGTTTCAATGGTTTAGCAAAATTTTTCATATGCTCGAAGTCTATTGACTTACAAGTCTGTGGTAAAGATTTGCTATAACACTGGAAGTGATTGATCGAATTGACGAACATTAGTGATGGGTTCTAATTTAGATCTTATTGTTGGTGTCTTTAAATTGATTAATCTACGTTTATCTAATTTAACATTTAGTTGTTGAATTATATTTTTCCAGGTATGTTGATTCTCTCCTTCCCGTCTTGAAACACGGACCAAGGAGTCTACTTTATGTGCAAGTACAAAGGTTAGAAACCTACGTGCGAAATGAAAGTAATAGTCAAGATTGTGAAAACTTGCACTGACACTCAGTCATTAGACCGAAGTGGAGCACATATAGTAGGACCCGAAAGATGGTGAACTATGCCTGAGTAGGGTGAAGCTAGAGGAAACTCTGGTGGAAGCTCGTAGCGATACTGACGTGCAAATCGTTCGTCAAACTTTGGTATAGGGGCGAAAGACCAATCGAACCATTTCGTAGCTGGTTCCTTCCGAAGTTTCCCTCAGGATAGCTGGAGTCGAGTAGTTGCGTCAGGTAAAGCGAATGATTAGAGGCCTCGGGAGTATATTACTCTCGACCTATTCTCAAACTTTGAACTGGCGCGTTCTAATAATTTCTTGATTGAATTATTAGATATAATAACGATTCTAAGTGGGCCATTTTTGGTAAGCAGAACTGGCGATGAGGGATGCTCCTAACGTTGAGTTAAGGTGCTAAAATCTCGCTCATTAGATACCATAAAAGGTGTTAGTTCATTTAGACAGCAGGAGGCTGGCCATGGAAGCCGGAAAGCCCGAATGAGTGCGTAATAGCTCACCTGCCGAATGAAGTAGCCCTGAAAATGGATAGCGCTTAAGCGAGGTACCGATACTTAACCATGGAATTAATTTTGAAATTCTATGAGTAGGAGGGCGTGGAGGTTGCGCTGAAATGTTATATGTAAATATACATGAAGCAGCCTTCAGTGCAGATCTTGGTGGTAGTAGCAATTATTTAAATGAGAACTTTGAAGACTGAAGTGGAGAAGGGTTCCATGTGAACAGTAATTGGACATGGGTTAGCCGGTCCTAAGGGACAGAGTAGTTTCTTTTATGTTGGCTTTGCTGTTACTCCCGAAAGGGAATTAGGTTAATATTCCTGAGCTAAGATGTGGATATTTTATGGCAACATAAATGAACTTGGGAACACAGAAAGCAGCCCTGCAGAGCGTTTTCTTTGCTGGTTAACAACTAACTAACCCTGGAATTGGATTGTCCAGAGATAGGGTTAGCAAATTGGAATAGCGCTCTACTTTTTGGAGCGTGTGGTGCGCTGTTTTCTGTCCTTGAAACCCCAAGGAATACTATTATTTGCACTTTTAGCCGTACCAATAACCGCATCAGGTCTCCAAGGTTCGCAGCCTCTGGTCATTAGACGAAAGTAGTTTAGGGAAGTCGGCAAAACGGATCCGTAACTTCGGGAGAAGGATTGGCTCTGAGGGCTGGGTGTTAGAATTCTTTTACTGAATAGTTTGTTGTGTTTGGCGCTATTTAACGCTCCTGGTGGAAAATGGAATCATTCACGACATTCTTGGATGTGATTGCATTCTTTTACAATGAACAGTTAACTCAGAACTGAAGCGGACAAGGGGAATCCGACTGTTTAATTAAAACAAAGCATTGCGATGGCCTTGTTTGGCGATGACGCAATGTGATTTCTGCCCAGTGCTCTGAATGTCAACGTGGTGAGATCCAAGCAAGCGCGGGTAAACGGCGGAAGTAACTATGACTTTCTTAAGGTAGCCAAATGCCTCGCCATCTAATTAGTGGCGTGCATGAATGGATTAACGAGATTCTTACTGTCCCTAACTGCTATCTAGCGAAACCACAGCAAGGGGAACGGGCCTTGTAAAATCAGCGGGGAAAGAAGACCCTGTTGAGCTTGACTCTAGTTTGACTTTGTGAAACGACTCAAAAGGCATAGAATAGGTGGGAGTTTCGACAATCCTGAAATACCACCACTCTTGACGTCGTTTTACTTATTCTGTTGTATTGGGACTCGCACTTGCGAGTTATTGAATTAAGGCAGTTTTCTGCTGATCAATGTGGATGACAGAGTCAGATGGGGAGTTTGGCTGGGGCGGTACATCTGCTAAAAAACAACGCAGGTGTCCTAAGGCAAGCTCAATGAGAACAGAAATCTCATGTTGACTAAAAGGGGATAAGCTTGCTTGATTTTGATTTTCAGTACGAGTACAAACTGCGAAAGCATGGCCTATCGATCCTTTAGGTCTGAGACATTTTCAGCTAGAGGTGCCAGAAAAGTTACCACAGGGATAACTGGCTTGTGGCAGCCAAGCGCTCATAGCGACGTTGCTTTTTGATCCTTCGATGTCGGCTCTTCCTATCATTGAGGACGCAGAAGTCCCAAAGTGTCGGATTGTTCACCCGTAAATAGGGAACGTGAGCTGGGTTTAGACCGTCGCGAGACAGGTTAGTTTTATCCTACTGATAAATACTTTGCCTCAGTAATCCAGTTTAGTACGAGAGGAACAGCTGGGTCAGACATTTGGTCAAGCAACTGGTTGAACAACCAGTGTTGCGAAGCTATCACCTGCTCGGGAAAGACTGAAGGCCTCTAAGTCCGAACCGATACTGATGACAAAGGTATTCATTGCTTCCAATATAATCTGGTAACAGATAAAAAATAGCTACTAAATAATCGGGTTTGACCGAGAAACAATATCCATATCTTGGAGGTGATACATCCTATGCGGACGACTTAGTTGAAAGGAAGCATTGTAAGCATGAGAGCAGACTTTGTTTTGCGATCTGCTGAGATTTAGCTTGTCTTTCAATGATGTGTTTGTTCTTTTTCTTTCAGAACTTTAAACTTAATGTTACATATCTATTGTTAATGATAATTATATTTTTGAATATTGTTGAATATTATACATATATTTTTTTTTTGTACTCTTTTTTTGTATGCCCTTTTTCTTGAATGTTGAATTATAATATAATATAAAAAAGTAGTAGAAACAAAATAAAAAATAAAAATGTAATTTGGTATTGATTAAAAAAAAAAATTATATAGTTGAGCAATTGGTCATATCGCGTGAAAAAAAACCAGATCCCATCCGAACTCTGAAGTCAATAGACGTAGATGTCCACAATTACTAGCCTTAGCAATAGACTGGGAACATGAGACTGCCAATCGCTATTGTGTTATCTATTTTAACTTACTGTATGACTGATCAATGACCTGATTGTATCACATGACTCGTGTCTATCTGTCTTATCTGTCTGTCTCAAACTCGCATGCATACTCTTATACTGTATACTTACTGACTCATGTACTAACTGGCATAAATATTTACTTTTTAAAATGATACACAGCGTCATATGATGATGCTCACTTGTTAATGCATTTACTTATATTATGATATTGATGATAGTATTGATTCTGATTCATTGATTGTTTTATTGTGATGTTTGATGATTGATGAATGTATTGTTAGTGATGATTGATGATTTTATTGATTGGTGTATTGTGAATGTGATGATTATTGATTGGTGTATTGTGATGCTTGATGTATTGTGATGCTTGATGCTTTATGATTGTGATGATTGATTTAGTTTATTGACTGGTGTATTGTGATGCTTGATGCTTGATGCTTTATGATTGTGATGATTGATTTATTTTATTGATTGATGTATTGTGATGCTTGATGATTGTGATGATTGATTTATTTTATTGACTGGTGTATTGTAATGCTTCATGCTTGATAACGTTTAGGGATAACTGATAGATTGGCATAAATATCAGATTGCCACTGTATAGTGTTCAGGGATAACTAATAGATTGGCATAAATATCAGATTGCCACTGTATAGTGTTCAGGGATAACTAATAGATTGGCGTAAATATCAGATTGCCACTGTATAGTGTTCAGGGATAACTAATAGATTGGGATAACTGATAGATTGGCATAAATATCAGATTGCCACTGTATAGTGTTCAGGGATAACTAATAGATTGGCATAAATATCAGATTGCCACTGTATAGTGTTCAGGGATAACTAATAGATTTGCGTAAATATCAGATTGCCACTGTATAGTGTTCAGGGATAACTAATAGATTGGTGTAAATATCAGATTGATCAATGATTGATGAATGTTGATTTACGGCTACTTGTTTTCAAAAAAAAATTATCAGGCCGGCGACATCGCTTATTGCAAGAATTGCGACAATTATTACTTGTAGGATTCTGAGAACTGATCTCAGTAATGCATGCATGCATGTAAAATTCTGTTTAGGTAGGTGTTTCTTAACAAATTTACTCTTGTATTTACTTTAAGTGATATATGACTATTAGTTTAATAATTGTTTTTAGAGCTCACACAAATAGATGCATGTAATATAAGTTTTTACATGGTTTGATTTTTATATGCGATTAAGACTTCGCATGCAATTCTTAATTGCATTTGTGAAAGTACATGTTACCGTTTTAATTTTTTTTTTTTTTTATTATTCTTAAAATTATTACAAGTTAACCCGGTTGATTCTGCCGGTTCTATATGCTCATTTCTAAGACTAAGCCATGCATGTCTAAGTATAAGTTTTTATAAAACGAAACTGCGAATAGCTCATTAAAACAATTACAGTCTATGTGGGCATAACTACTACACGGATACCTGTGGTAATTCTGGAGCTAATACGTGACTTAACATCCGTTTTTCGGATGTCACTTATTGATACAAACCATCCTATGCTTGCATAGAGATCTGGTGATTCCAAAATAAGATTGTGGATCGTATAGCGACAGCTGGCGACATTCCACTTGAGTTTTTGACTTATCAGCTAGACGGTAGGGTATTGTCCTATCGTGGCATTGACGAGTAGCGGGGAATTACGGTTTGATTCCGGAGAGGGAGCCTGAGAAACAGCTACCACTTCCACGGAAGGCAGCAGGCACGCAAATTGTCCAATCCCTATAAATTGGGGAGACAGTGAAAAGCCGTATCAATGTAGGACTTTTTAGTTTTGCAATTGGAATGAATTTAACCTAAATGCCTTTATAAGTATCAATTGGAGGGCAAGTCTGGTGCCAGCAGCCGCGGTAATTCCAGCTCCAATAGCGTATATGTAAGTTGTTGCAGTTAAAACGCTCGTAGTTAAAACTTTGATAGCGATGATGAGTTATCTCTTAGAGTATATTACTTATTATTGTTATCATTATTCTGACTTATGTAAGAGGTAACCCTTTTATTTATTCAGAAATGTTACTTTGAGAAAATTAGAGTGTTTCAAGCAGGCGTGATGCTTTGAATACTACAGCACGGAATAACAACAAAGGACTCATGTTTTTTTTGTTGGTTTAATGATATGAGTAATGATTAAGAGGATCAGTCGGGGGTATTCGTATTTAGTCGTTAGAGGTGAAATTCTTAGATTGACTAAAGACGAACTACTGCGAAAGCATCTACCATGGATGTTTCCATTAATCAAGAACGAAAGTTATGGGATCAAAGATGATCAGATACCATCGTAGTCTTAACTATAAACTATGCCAACTAGATATCGGAAGTTGTCAATCAAATGACTCTTTCGGAACCTTATGAGAAATCAAAAGTCTTTGGGTTCTGGGGGTAGTATGATCGCAAGGTTGAAACTTAAAGAAATTGACGGAAGAGCACCACAAAGCGTGGAGCTTGCGGCTTAATTTGACTCAACACGGGAAAACTCACCAGGGCCAGACGTAGTCACGATTGACAGATTGAAAGCTCTTTCTTGATTTTATGGGTGGTGGTGCATGGCCGTTCTTAGTTGGTGGAGTGATTTGTCTGGTTAATTCCGTTAACGAACGAGACTTTGCCTTGCTAAATAGTGACAATAGCTTTGGCTACTGCTACACTTCTTAGAGGGACTTTGCGTGTTTAGCGCAAGGAAGTTCAAAGCAATAACAGGTCTGTGATGCCCTTAGATGTTCTGGGCCGCACGCGTGCTACACTGAAGCAATTAACGAGTGTTTCCTGACTTGAAAAAGTTGGGTAATCTTGTGAATATGCATCGTGATTGGAATTGACCATTGTAATTATTGGTCATGAACGAGGAATGCTTAGTAAGCGCAAGTCATTAACTTGTGCTGATTACGTCCCTGCCCTTTGTACACACCGCCCGTCGCATCAATCGATTGAATAGTTCGGTGAATGATTCGGATTGAATTGTAATTAGTAATAATTTCAACTTAAAAAGTTTTGTAAACCCGACTCTTTAAAGAATGATCAAGTCGTAACAGTTAGTTGAAAAAGTTATACGAAGTGAAATAAAAAAACAAAGTGTAGCCAGAAGATCACGCGTCACGCCATAAATATATGTTTGGACGGGATATCAACCAGTACTACACAACAAACTAAACAAAATCATTCAAAACAATCATTACTCATAAATAAACAAAGCAAAAGAATCAATATTAACTTATTAAATGGTTTTCAGCCTTCTTCTCCGATTTCTTTGATTTTTTGTTGCAATAGATTTAAATATTGAGCGAATAATTAGAATCTTATTAACAACCGTAGCTCTTTCATTATTGCTTAATGCATCAGATGCTAATTCCTTTCTTAAATTTTCAATTCCCCCTGGCAACTTATTATTTACAATGTTTCTTGCCTCCCCGTATAGAGCCAATCCCAAATACCACTTAAGTACCCACCTACCTGAAACGCCGTCTGGCTCCTGAAGCATTGGGGGTAAACCCTGGCACCAGGGCGGCTGATGTTTCCAAGTCTTAAGTTTATCCTTCATGTTTGCAAGTCTAAAGTTAACCAATGCAGCTTTACTGTTCATTAACTCCAATATTTCTGCCGGAAGAGTTTCCGCCAAATGATATTTCAATTCAGATAGCGATTTTTGAACTCCATACAAGATAATATTGTCCTGATTCCCCAAAGCATGACGTAACCTCCACTGTCGTTCTTTGGAGCGATCTTCCAATGATCCTAGCCTAAGCAAAATATGTATTGATTTGCTTTTTATGACGTTTACCGAAGTCATTTGGGACAAGATCTGATTTTGAGCATTTTCTAAAGTCTTAACAGTAGTTCCATCCATCCCGTTGATAATTCCAAGCCCAAATTCCAGGATGGGTCTAACAAATGCCCTATAAGCAGTTGTCACCGCCGATACGGAAATATGAGGTGAAACAAGCCGTCGAATAAGTAGAAACTGAACTCTTTTCATAGCCTTGGCAATGCGTTGATCGATGTGTGTTTTTACGTCTATTCCGCGATTATTGAAAACAAATCCTAGATATTTAGCCGATGTAGAAAATCCCACGGGAACCCCATGAAGACTCACAACCGGATCTGCATTTATTGTAGGATTTCCAATAATGGTACTCTTCTTTGCATTCCACTTGATGTTATTTTCTTTCGCCCAGCTATTTAAAATGTACTCAACATCTGATACCTCCCTAGGATCACGAAGATCTAATAGCAGTGCCACGTCATCAGCATACATAAGAACTGGATATGGTCTTTTCAACTTAGCTTTTAAAGCTGTATTTAGTCTCTGTGCAAGACTATCTATGAAAAGAATCCAAAACAAAGGTCCTAGTACACTACCCTGCGCAACACCACGAGATGTCCAGAAGTGGTGCCCGTCGATTTCCATGCGTGCAGATTCATTAACAAAAACCAGGGATATATATTCCGCAGATGGTTCAAGTTTTAGGGCGCAAATTGCTTTCCTAATTACATCTAAGTCAGCACAGTCAAAAGCTCCAGTCATGTCCAAGCATAACGGAACATAAGAGTCTGACGCTTTAAGCTGAGCATCCAGTAATGCGACAGGCCAATCTATTCCGGTCCCTCGGCGAAATCCATGTTGACATTGATGTATGCTTAACTTTTCATAAATTTTGGAAGCAATACATCTTTCTAGAAGTTTCCTAGGATGGCTCATCAGGGCAATCGGTCGGAAGTCTGACGGATTTGATGAATTCGGATCATTTTTTGGAACCATTACTAGTCCTATACGCCTCCAATCATCTGGAAGGCGGCCACAATGCAAAATATCCTTAATAATACGCAGGATAACTTTTCTAACAACAACTGGCTGTGCTTTCATGAGCTCTGCTGGAATACCGTCGAGTCCTGGTGCTTTTCTGTCTTTCAACATACGTATTGAGTCGTCAATAGTGGCCGACCAATCGTAAATTTCTCCCTGGAATGGAATCAAACTATCTCTTGGCTGTTGTAATTCACCTGACTTCTCCTTTAGCAACTGCAACCAGTTCCTCACATCAACAGCTGTTTGGAGCTTCTCCGACATTGCGAGTAACCTTGCCATCGCGCGAAGAGAGTCTTTAGGCCCTGAGTTGGCTAGAGATTGAATTGATTGACTCCGTATTCTTTTTTTCTCAAATTTAATAATTTTCTTTTTTTCCTTCGCAGCAGCAATCGCCCTCTCTTTGTCTTGAAGTAAGCCCGTTGCTTTGTATATTATTGAATATGCTTTCCACTTTTTACTCGCAGTATCACACGCCACTGTCCAACCTGGTTTGAAAGGTTTTCTTTTTTGCTCCCATCGGTGTAATATCCAGTTGTACCAGCATTGATATTCACCGAAATTGCCGCAGGAGATACGTGTTCTCTGATGAGCTTCCCACTGCTGATCCCGCATGTTCATCGAATTCTGATCTGTGTTGAAGACACGTCTAAATCTTTTCGGCTTTGAATAGCTGTGTACAGTATCTGACCTGCTACCTTCTATTACTAGAATAGAGTGATCAGCTTTCATAAACGATGGAATGATCTTGGCTTGCACTGTAACTGTCCAGTTTTTTGACATACTAAAATCAACAGTAGACGATCCTTTAGATGTAGTGAATGTTGCATCATTAGGGGCGGTCAAACGAATGCCACGTTGTTGACATAACC
>CAUFVP010000066.1:0-16794 GCA_959347315.1 Bimastos eiseni
TCCCAATCACTCACTCACTAATTCACTCACACACTCATTCCAAACCAACTCATTCACTCATCTACTCATTCACTCACTCACTCATTCACTCATCTACTCAATCACTCACATACTCGTTCACTCATCTACTCGTTCACTCATCTACTCATTTACTCATTCACTCACTCACTCACTCATTCACTTATCTACTTATTCACTCACATACTCATTCACTCATCTACTCATTTACTCATTCACTCACTCACTCACTCATTCACTTATCTACTTATTCACTCACATACTCATTTACTCATCTACTCATTTACTCATTCACTCACTCACTCATTCACTTATCTACTTATTCACTCACTAACTCATTCACTCATCTACTCATTCACTCATTCACTTATCTACTCGTTCATTCACGCACTCACATACTCGTTCACTGATCTACTCGTTCACTCATCTACTTGTTCACTCACACGCTCAATCACTCATCGCACGTGTGTCCTTTAGTTCATTGATAATAATTGTCTTCGCTGTTGAGTTGCGTTCTCCAAATCAACCGGATGTGTTTGAATGTCCTTCAGATTCCGGTTGCTCTTCCGTTGTATACTCGGATCAGGCGATGTCAAGTGTATCACCGACCGACCGACAGAGACCATAAACCATAAATGCGCCTAATGGAAAGAAACCGTCACGACTGATGACCGTCTCCCTCACCCCCGGTAATGACGGCGCGTTGGAATGGTCCGGAGGAGGGTGCAACGTCACGAGGGGGGGCTTCCCTTCAAATGGCCACCGATCGAAGATTTCTTCTCCTATCTGTAGACCCAATCAACGATTGGATCGATAATACATTGCACCTCTGAATATAAATCTTGAAGGGACGCTATATAAATACTTGATTATATTACATTACATTATCTTGCATTACATTACATTACATAATTACATAATATATGCCCCCAACTGAGCTGTAGTTGCCTTCACAGCCGCTTGGCCAGCGACCACAACACTTCGTCCGTCCGTCCTTTTTTCCTTTTTGTCCTTCAGTGGGGACAGTCCTTCCGTCCGTTTTCCCGCCTTTAGTTCCGTCCATCATTATGTCCTTTTCTTCCTTCTTTCCTTCCGCCCTTCCGCCCTTCCACCTGTCCTTAATTCACTCTACTCCTTCATCCGTCCGTCCTTCATTCAGTCCGCGTGGTTCGCCTTCCTCACGTGGTTAGTTAAGTGATGACATGGACCGTCAGTTATGAGATCGGTCTTCAGGCGACCGATGGAACCATTTTAAGAAATGCATTATCATCCATAATAGAATGTCAAGAGATCGGTAATAAGATACAAACTGCTCGATAAATGGATACAAAGCGAACGATAATTGGAAACAAGTGATCGATAATTAGATCGAAACAAGTGATCGATTATTGGAAACAAAGTGATCGATAATTAGATACAAAAGTGATCGATAATTGGATATAAAAGTGATAGATCATTGGAAACAAAGTGATCTTTAATTAGATACAAAGTGATCGGTAATAATTTGATACAAAATGATCGATAATTGGATGCAAAAATGATCTAAAATTAGATAGATATAAAGTGATTGATTATAAGATACTAAGTTTTTGATAATTATATACACAAGTGATCGATAATTAGATACAAAAATGATCGATATTAGGATGGAAATCTATCGATAATTAAATACAAAGTGATCGGTTATCAGATACAAAGCGATCGATAATAATTGGATACAAAGTGATAGATTATTGAATCAAAAGTGATTGATAATTAGATACAAAAGTGATCGATAATTGGATACAAAGTGATCGATAATTGAAAACTCGGTGTTGCAAATAACAAAAGTCATCGTTATTGATGAGAGGATATAATATGATCGATAATATGATACAAAGTGATTGATAAATGGGATACAGTTTGACCAGTGACATGATACAAATTGATTGCTAATAGGCTGCAATACAATCGATAATGATCGACGATGTGGCCTCATGATGGAAAACGATGTGATGTTTTGTCGATAGTCCTGTTATAGAAGCCGCGCTTTGCCCACACACTTGGTTCACTGACGGTCCATTATCTCCATTAGGAGATTAATGAGGAGGACCAGCGAGGAAGGACCAGAGGACGTTTGTCAGCAGCAGAGTTGATGATGCTCCAGCTGTTGATGTTGTTGAGGATGATGATACATGCTCACAACTCACCTACACGCATCCTCAAGCAATCACGCACACACACGCAGACACGCAAACACAGACGCACACAAACACAAACTTACAAGCACACACACGCAGACACGCAAACACAGACGCACACAAACACAAACTTACAAGCACACACACGCATACACTCGCGCACACGCACACACAACTACACACAAACACACATATGCGCAAATATCTACGCACACAATCCACGCGCATACATCCGCGCACACACGCACCTCCAAGCACACACACACACACACACACACACATACACGCGCACATACATGCACACGCAGACGCCCATACACGTTCACCCACAGACACGCGCACACATCCACACACACACACACACAACCACATCCTAGCACACACATTCACGCGCAAACACACATCCACGCACCCATACACACACATGGATGCGCACAGACAAGCATACGCACTAAGAAAAACTATATATGCCTTTGCTCGCTGTTTATTTGTCAGTGAGGCATCAAATATATAAAATTCTGTTGCATGACGGGCATAACAGATGGCGCTGCATAAGGGGCCGTCCATAATGACGTCACGCACTTAGGGGGGAGGGGGGTCTGACATTTGTGACGATGTGTGACGAGGGGGAAGGGGGTATGAGTAATGTGACGTCACATTAAAAAAATAATTTTTGATAAATTTATAAAAACGTCCTTTAATATTTTATAAAGCAATAAAAAATTTTTGATTCCATATGACTTGTACTGTCCGTCAATACAATCCGTGCTTGGCGACAGGATTTTTAAAAAATGTCAAACATACTTCGCGTCGTTGGTCATGCTGCGCAACCACTCTGCAACTCACAAGCAGGAATCAATTATTCCACCAAAACGTATTAGGCCACAGAGAGTAGCTGCACGTCGGCAACGTGAACTAATGGTTATACTCGCGAGAGAAGAAAATGGAGAGAGTGTGGATTGGATGGAGGAAGAAGATCTTGAGCTGAATGGAATATCTATACCACAGGATGAACAGATCTGTGCTACCCCAATTTATTCCATTAAGGAGCATTTTGCTTCCCCATGGGAAAATGGAGAAGCATAAAATTAATTGTGTGCAATCATAAAATAATAATTTGTTATGATTCAACCAGAACTTCAGAACTTTTCATCCTGCTGTGGAAAAAAACTTTAAGTCGTTCTACCGCAAAGTTTCAATATTGCTATACATAATTACTACTATTAATTCTATAGGTTACTTCTTTTTATAAGAAAATAAAAGAATAAAAATTATTCTGAACATTGCATTTTTTTAGCATTAATAGACGATGAGTCTACGATTATTTTAAAATGATTTTTTATGCTAAGTTCAGCAATGTTTAAAAAAGTTAATTATTAATTTTTATGTTTTATTTGAAATTAAATAAAGTGGTTTTTTCTGGGGGGGGGGGTCAGAGCATTGTGACGTCATATTTGAGGGGGTCAGACTTTTTGTGACGAAGTGTGACAAGGAGGGGAGGGGGGGTCAAAAATCAGCCAATTTCGCGTGACGTCATTTATGGACGGCCCCTAAACACAGGTATCAATGTATCATTCGTATTAAATGACAGAATCTTTAAGCAGAGAAATATCCCCTTCTACGTATAATGAGGTTAAGATCTGAGGGACGGACATTCAAACGAATCGTTTGTTTACCGAAGTGTCATAAGGTTTACTTACCAGGTCTTCGTATGCTCATTGGTTACATGACTGACTTGCTGACTTACTGAATGAATGAATGACTAACGGACGGACTTACTGACGGGATGTTTGACGGACTGAATGAATTAATGAATTAATTAATAAACGAATGAATGCATGAATGACGGGCGGACGGACTTAATGACTGATTTGCTAACTGACTGACTGACTGAATGAATGAATGACCGATTGACTGAATGAATGACCGATTGACTGAATGAATGAATGACTGAATAAATGACCGATTGACTGACCGAATGACTGAATGAATGAATAACTTCTTGAGAATGAATTAACGAATGTAGGGATGAATGAATGATTGACTGATTGGATTGACTGAATGGTTGACTTGCTGACTGACTGATCGACTGACTGAATGACTGGCTGACTGACTGACTGATCGACTGACTGACTGATCGACTGACTGAATGATCGACTGACTGACTGACTGACCGACTGACTGATTTTGACGACATTACAGGCCAATCAAAGACAAGGCCGAACTTTCAGATGATTGATTGCATCCTTGTATAATTGCCGACTTTGATCTTGTGGCGCTCGAATTAGCAAATCAACTAATGTAATCCGACGAAGTTTCGAACTTGTGACCTTTTCATTGCGTTAGGTATTCTCTTCCATCGAAGGTTTACAGAGGCCAATTATACTGTCTCTCTCTATCACTCTGTCTCTCTATCTATCTCTTTTACTCTGTCTCTCTCTGTCTCTCTGTCTCTCTGTCTCTGTCTCTGTCTCTGTCTCTGTCTCTCTGTCTCTGTCTCTCTGTCTCTGTCTCTCTGTCTCTGTCTCTCTGTCTCTGTCTCTCTGTTTCTGTCTCTCTGTTTCTGTCTCTCTGTCTCTGTCTCTCTGTCTCTGTCTCTCTGTCTCTGTCTCTCTGTCTCTGTCTCTCTGTCTCTGTCTATCTGTCTCTGTCTCTCTGTCTCTGTCTCTCTGTCTCTCTCTGTCTGTCTCTGTCTGTCTCTCTCTGTCTGTCTCTCTCTCTCCCTGTCTCTTTATTTCTCTGTCTGTCTATCTCTCCGCTTCTCTGTCTCTCTGTTTCTTCATCTTACTATTTCACTGTCTGTCTATCTTTCTCTTTCTCTGTCTGCACACGCTCTGTGTCTCTGTTTGTCACGCTGTCTGTCATTCTGCCATTGTTCCTTTCTCTCCATCTGCTTTCTCAAACTAACATTTTTTTATTATCTTTCACCAGGCCATAGGCCAGGTCTGTGTCTGCCTATGTTTGTCTGCATGTCTGTCTGTCTGTATGTCCTTCTGTTCGTCTGTCTGCATGAACACCCAGCTGCGTGTTCGTTTGCCTGTCTCTCTCTGGCTGTACGGTCGTAATTAATCTCCTAGCAAAGGCTAATGAGTGCAGCTGCTCCTAATTAATTAGCAACTTATAGCTTCTCGTCCGGCAGATATAAAGGCAGCTGAGGCGTCCCAGACAGACAAACTTAAACGCACACAAACATACTATGATGATTTCGATGATGATGAAGAGGAGGAAAAGGGCGATAGCGATGACGACGACGACAAGGATGATAACGATGGCAACGATGATGATGACATTTACTCCACATAACCATTTTTAAAGATCTGTGTGATGACCTTATGTGTTAGGCCGACTGTTTCTCTCACGGCATGTAATACTATATGCGTATGTAAATGGAATTTATATAACGCCTTATTGAACCTCACGAAGGTGCTTTGTCTTCCAACGGTTCAATTAGTCTGTCGTCGTTCTTACGAAATATTTGTCGATACGTGGCGCCCCTACCGAATGCCTTCGTCATGTTGTAACTGCGAAGGCAATGGTGACGCCAGCTACCGTTTAGAACGAGAAACTCGTTTTGTTAATCCACCGTTTAGATGTAAATGTAAGCGTCATCATTTTGCATAAAAACCCGAGCAAATATTGCGCTACAGAAGCCACCACAAGAAATGCCACGCGTAGAAAACAACTGTACTATTTTAGTCTCTAGTCTGTTTCCTTGCCTATCTTACTCTTCAATGAGTGTCTAATCGGGTGAGATCCTTCACCATCGCTCGTCAGTCTGAATGACGCCATTTTAAGGTCCCCGTGCAATGCTTTTATCTCTAAGATGAGCCAGCATCGAGAAGCGAACCACGGTCCACATGCTCTTTTTCGCAAAGGCGCATGAGACGCGGCCTACGCTCTTTCCGATGTGTACCTAACTGGAACACCAAGATTTTAACAGAAGATAGATATAAAAACGGACCCCATCTTTGTTACCCTCACAACTCGGTATGCAATGATCTGACTTCAGTCGATGGCACCATTACTCAGTTTCACCTAAATGCCATCACCCTGGTGCCCAGGGTATAAAATGCGCCTTTTCAGGTTCCAAAAGGCGCTATTAAAGTGTTTAGATGGGTTCACGGTAAATTCTTTGTAAGCAATTCTTCGTAAATCAATTCTTCGAAAGCAACTGTTCATAAAACAATTGATCGTATAGCAATTCTTCGTAAAGTATGTTCTTTGCATTCAACATGAGCTAACTGAGATTAACTGCAAGCGGGATAGTTGAAAATAAATATACCTAAATGGAAGCGGGATTGAGGAATAGAAATATACCTAAATGGAAGCGGGGTTGTTGAAAAGAAATATACCTAAACTTTATGGAAGCAGGATTGATGAAATAAATATACCTGTTTTACG
Organism: Bimastos eiseni; assembly: GCA_959347315.1. Taxonomy (NCBI): domain Eukaryota; kingdom Metazoa; phylum Annelida; class Clitellata; order Crassiclitellata; family Lumbricidae; genus Bimastos; species Bimastos eiseni. The sequence goes on from CAUFVP010000066.1 coordinate 6,600, forward strand.
ACGAATGTATTTTACGAAGAATTGTGCCATACGAAAAATTGCTTCACGAACAACTGTTTACGAAGAAAGGATTTACGAAGAATTGCTTACGAAGAAAATCCCTGACATCGTTTGGATGAAGACACATAGCATACGCAAATACAAGTCAATGAAGATGGGATGTTACTGGTATTTGTTCCTACATACATACTATCTTGCTTATTTACTTAATTAGTTACTCACTTACTCACTTACTTACTCACCTACTCATTTACTAATTTACTCACTGACACATTTACTCACTCACTTACCTATTCCCTAACTCGCTTAAGCACCTACTCACCTACTCACTTACGTACTCAAAAGCGACGAAGCGAATGAATGAAGAACCGACGAATGGGTTAGAAAGGAACGAATGAAAGCACGAAGAATCTTTTCTCTAACCCTGGGCTCGTCTTCCATGCTTTCATCTTCGTATGAACAAGGGCACACTGTCGTAGATCCGACGCATCGACGGCCCTTCTCCTCGACACAGCCACCACCGTTGAGGCATCGTCCCCTGCGCCCCAGTCGGGCACCTCCTCCTTCCTCCATCCTCCCTTCCCATCGTCCATCCCTCCTCCGTAGGATCCGCCATCATGATCCGATCGCTGGAAGGATGTTCCAGAAGAGCGCCTACTCCTTCCGCCATTCATCTCTACCGCCGGGGGTGCTGATGGATCCGCAACGGTCGAGCAGACGTAGGAGGGCGACCAGCTGATAGAAGACCGGTCTGAAATCAAAAGACATTTATTATTATTTCAGACGCTATCATACATACATGCATACTTGCATCAATCAGTGTTTTTTATTCATAAATATAAGGTACGGATTTCTTCAGTAATCATAAGTAGTTGCCAATCACTAAGAGAGACCCAATCAGAGGCCGAGGGGCCCTGAATGTAAGGGTCGTCCAATTGTAATTAGAACTTAAATTCAGTCCGTATAACGATGACAGGTCATCGATAGATCAATCACTTTAGTTGGCTCAACATATCGTGATTAATAACGAACTTAAATATACATACATACATACTTACATACATGCACACATAAGAACATACATAAAAAATACATAAACGCATACATGCATACATACATACATACATACATACATACACACAGACATACATACATGTATGGTTCAATAAAAATATTTGGTTATATGTACGGTTATTCATACAAACATTCATACATACATACATGCATGCATGCATACATACATACATATATACATACGAACATACATACATACATCCACGCATTCATATATGCATACATGCATGCATACATGCAGACGTGCATGCCTGAATGCGCACAATGTATGTACTTTGAAATGAACGTCGCCTTGTGGGGCCAATGGGAGACGAATCCTCTTTCCATGTGTGTGTGTTGATTTTTTAACGACACCGTTCCATATCGAAGTTGATTTGGTGTCGCCCTCCTCCTTTCTCCAGGCTTGGGACTGGCACTGTCAAAGGCTAACCAGTGGCGGAGTTCCTCTGTCTAGATGAAGCCAATCGTTTTATAGGCGACCAGTGTGCATTGTTGTTCTTCTCAGTACGGTATTTGCTCCATCACATGTTACCAGTTCAGTTACCACACGACCATAACAAAACCTCCGAAACCATTGACTATCGTTCACTGGTCCAGATTTTAATGAGCTCCAACGGAGCCACAAATCGATCAGATATCACTCAATCAAACACAGCCTAATCAATTCAGAGAATAAAGCAAACGATACATCACTTATAGTACCACAAACACGACCACCAAATACCACCGTTATCACCATCACTACCTTTATTATCATCATCGTCGTCGTCGTTGTCGTCGTCCTCAGCGTCATCGTCATCATCACCACCACAACCAAAGACCGCTACCACCACCATCGAACACAGCCACCAGTCTATGTGCACCACCAATTACACAAAAACACCAACACCAACTATCACCACAAGCAATAACACCATCACCAAAATTACTCCATCACATGTTACCAGTTCAGTTACCACACGACCATAACAAAACCTCCGAAACCATTGCCATCCAGACGCACCCTAAATGTAGTACCACCACTGCCACCCTAACATACACTTCCGCTACAACCACCACCGGCAGCCCAGAGCAATGAGAGCATCTAGGATGAGGTAGACGAAGCTAATTTTGGGAATTATAGGCTGTGGATGATAAGGAGAGCCTGGATGACTGATTCCAGCACTGCTTGCACTACGGCAGTACCAGTCGCAGGTCTGGATAAATGAGGTGGGCGACGCTAATGATCTTTGCTATCACGCATTGTCGTTAAACTGGAACTACTATATAATACTAGCCACGATTCCTTCGTCTAATATCTGACTCCCACGCCGCAGATAGATAGATTGCTTCTGATGGGCGGACAATCATCTGACCGAATCTTCTTCTTCCTCCGTATGACGTCATGTTCATTGACGATCAAAGCACCGAACTCGTAATCGTAGTCTCCAAACTCTAAAATGCCACTCTAAAGCAAAGCGTAGGGCACCAGCTTGTTCACGAGCGCTTACTGCATCACCTAAATATGCCCTATGATGAAAAAATGTACCGAACATAGACGTGCATAAAAAAATCTTAAAATTAAATCACTTTAATATCATAATATAAAATGATACATTCTAATTGCATATATACATATTATATATACATGCATATATATATAGGCTTATACATGATTATCATTATATGGCATTGTGTATATAAAACATAGTCATATTAAGATTCAAGCTAGTATAAAGATATTGTGGTGTCGCATAATGTACATATATGACCCGCAGATGAACTCGGATAAACTGAATTCTGTGACTGAGAATAATTATATTCGGTCTTCTGCGAGTGTAGTTCAAGACTGTAAGAATGGTGAAGAGATGGAACTTGTGAGGTCGAGTCTCCCACATGACACTATGGCAAAGCGCAATGGTTATGGTAAGCTTCTTTCATCGACAGAGGATGCTCGCAGGTGCATGTACATCAGGCCGATATAGGAGTCCATGACTGCATCTGTTGCAGTTGTCGCGAACGCATAATGAATTGTGGCGACGTTCTTTGGAGCCAAGAAGGCCTCGAGATATATCTATGCAGACAATAGAGAGGAAGGCGAAAGAAGAAGATGAAAGAGGAACAGAGGAATACGATGACTAAGAAGAGGAAGGAATGGGAAAAGGAGGAGGAATATATGTAGCAGATTATAGACAGGAAAAATTACGAGGACAAAAATTAACAAGAGAAAAAAGAGAAGAAGGTGATATAGATATGATGAGGCAGAAAAGGCACAGAAGACCTCGGTGCAGAAGCAGGAGGAGCAAAAAAGAGGGCAAGCAGAGGGGGGTGGAGAGGAAACAGAAGTGTAGCAAATGCCGGAGGAGCAGAGGGGAGGGCAGGAGAAAGTGTGATATGAATACTGAGAAGGAAGCAAAAGGAGGCGGATATGAGAGGCACACGAGGAGGATCATAATTACAGAGCAAACGCAGGAGAAAGAGAAGAAGGAAGAGAAGAAGAAATAGAAGGAGGAGGAGAAGGAAGAGAATGAAGAAAGGAGGAGTATGATTACAACGACAGAGGAGGAGAGATGGAGAGGACGGGAACAGGTGGATGAAAGGGAGACAAACAGCGAAAGAGGAAAAGGAAGATTGGATGCTGGAGGTATTCATACAAGAGTAGGAGATGTATATTCTAAGAGCATTAGACAAAATGCGAAGGAAAATGGAAATGAATTTTTCAGGATTGCTCCAGGTACTTTGGATACATTTACATACAATAAATCATCCAAATCACCCAGAACTCGTTTAAAAATCAAAGATGGTGTCCAAAATGGCCGTCATTTTTCATTAGAGCTGTATGGTGGAAATAGCTTGTTCGCATCATGCCGAATTTTTCAGGATGGCTTAAGGAATGTGTGTGCATAACATATGTAAAACTCCCCAAAATGCACCCTTGAGCTTTATCCGAAATCCAAGATGGCGTCAAAAATGGCCGTCATTTTTTATTAATATCATAATTTTGCAAACTCAGAAGCTAGAATCTTAGAAGGAGAAGAATGGGAAGGAGAGGAAGCAGCAGAAGAGGAAGACGGAGGAGGAGAAGGAGAGGAAGCAGCAGAAGAGGAAGACGGAGGAGGAGAAGGAGAGGAAGCAGCAGAAGAGGAAGACGGAGGAGGAGAAGGAGAGGAAGCAGCAGAAGAGGAAGACGGAGGAGGAGAAGGAGAGGAAGCAGCAGAAGAGGAAGACGGAGGAGGAGAAGGAGAGGAAGCAGCAGAAGAGGAAGACGGAGGAGGAGAAGGAGAGGAAGCAGCAGAAGAGGAAGACGGAGGAGGAGAAGGAGAGGAAGCAGCAGAAGAGGAAGACGGAGGAGGAGAAGGAGAGGAAGCAGCAGAAGAGGAAGACGGAGGAAGAGCAGGAGAGGAAGCAGCAGAGGAGGAAGACGGAGGAGGAGAAGGAGAGGAAGCAGCAGAAGAGGAAGACGGAGGAGGAGAAGGAGAGGAAGCAGCAGAAGAGGAAGACGGAGGAGGAGAAGGAGAGGAAGCAGCAGAAGAGGAAGACGGAGGAGGAGAAGGAGAGGAAGCAGCAGAAGAGGAAGACGGAGGAAGAGCAGGAGAGAAAGCAGCAGAGGAGGAAGACGGAGAAGGAGAAGGAGAGGAAGCAGCAGAAGAGGAAGACGGAGGAGGAGAAGGAGAGGAAGCAGCAGAAGAGGAAGACGGAGGAGGAGAAGGAGAGGAAGCAGCAGAAGAGGAAGACGGAGGAGGAGAAGGAGAGGAAGCAGCAGAAGAGGAAGACGGAGGAGGAGAAGGAGAGGAAGCAGCAGAAGAGGAAGACGGAGGAGGAGAAGGAGAGGAAGCAGCAGAAGAGGAAGACGGAGGAGGAGAAGGAGAGGAAGCAGCAGAAGAGGAAGACGGAGGAGGAGAAGGAGAGGAAGCAGCAGAAGAGGAAGACGGAGGAGGAGAAGGAGAGGAAGCAGCAGAAGAGGAAGACGGAGGAGGAGAAGGAGAGGAAGCAGCAGAAGAGGAAGACGGAGGAAGAGCAGGAGAGGAAGCAGCAGAGGAGGAAGACGAAGGAGGAGAAGGAGAGCGTGGCGATGAGGAGTGGCAGATGTTCGTGGCGTGCCGTGGATGGTCTTCTGTCTTCCAAAGGGCCGTGAAATGAAAGCTGGCCATCAGCGGATGTCTTCAATTAATCCTGTCCGACCTGGGAAGGAGAGGCACCGTTAGCCACCATCCTCTCTCCCTGGTCGGTGCGGTGGGGGGGGGCGTGGTCGCCGAAGGGACAACGACCTTAGACCACAGGTCGACGCTGCTCTTGCTTAATCGGGTGTAAAGAGGCCATGTTCTGCGTCGCAGGCAGAGGCAAACAGCACCGAGTGCACGTGGCATCGACGTATACGATCGTTCTCTTCTCGTGACTTCTGGGATCGTAAGTGCCTCTCGTAAACCAAGCACTTGGCACCAGCTTACTCGCAGGCGCTGCGTTAGTTCAAAGCGGTCTACCGAAGGGTCGTCAAGAAATTGGAGACTACGAGAACTACATTTATGTATCTAAAACGTAAGGATATATATATATATATATATATATATCCTGTCTACGCAACTTGGACCAGAGACTCTGAACATCCATGTCATCTGTCAGCTGTCGACGGAAATCCATTGGTTGGTTCCACGCTTGTGCGTGGGCCCACCACTTATGACTCTTTCCGGCTTACTGTGCATAGTTTTGCTAAAAGACGCGTGTTTTACTCGTTCACTGTGACACTTAACATCATTTAGGCCAGCTCATATAGAGCGCCTCTGGTTAGATATATATTTAAGTGGCGCTATATAAATGCTCTATTACATTACACTACATGATACTATAATTTATGAAATATGTGCATAGTTATGGCTAAGACCAAACCTTTTTGAATCCGCTCAATGTGAGAAACCACACCATCAAAGTCCGTCCCAAAGTAATTGTTATAACTTATAACAATAGACATACGATGTCGGGCAATAAAAGCACTTTGGCAGTGCTATGATATAAGACAAGACCAATCAAGTTATACACTCAACTAATTAGTTGGCGTCCTCGTGAAACCATTGAGCACGCTCGTAAGTTAACCTACGATTATATAAAGGCGTTGATTTTTTTAATGCGCTAAAGTGAACAGAATCACTAAGTCCTAAGGGAGATTTATTTTTCACAAGGTGGAGCCGAGATTATCTCTTGCAAGAATTCCTCTTAAGACCGAGAGACAGGTCCAGCCTCGGTGTAATTATGTGAAGAAGATCACACTCCTCACCCTCACAGTCTTATCATTCCACCGACAGTGTGCGGTCTATATTATAGCTTTTACATATGACCATTTATATAGCGCCTTATAAGAAGCTCACGAAGGCGACTCATTATATGTATACATATATATATATATATAATGTGTGTGTTTCTCACTGTCTGTCTGTCTCTGTCTGTCTCTCTGTCTGTCTCTGTCTCTCTTTCTCTGTATATGTGTGTGTGTTTGTGTGCGTGCGCGAGTGTGTCAGTGCATACGTGTGACTGAGTGTGCTTAATCCATATTCCGTATAAACACTACGGCGACTTTCCCAGATCTCTTTCGCAGGAACATTGGTTTTACCGGTTACTGCAAACAATCGTTGGCGGTCTCGTCATTGAACCGTTGCGCATCAGAGTTTCGCTTCATGGACCGTGCTTTTATACACGAGTGACTCGCAAGAGTCAGATCGTTGAAGCGTAACCGTGTGCTTGCATACGTCTATTGTCTTTCGGTGTTCAGGTCTTGAATCGAGCCAAAGTCGTCGGAACTTTACCTCATACACTGTTATACGTTCATATAATAATGTTATGCTTTTTAACACGATGTGAACGAAAGTAGAGCTCACAATAAATAGCAAATAACAAGTAAAAGCTTTACGCAATTCTACGATGTGCAGAAAAGCCAAACGAATGTGCAGCCTAGAAAATACCAGTTTCTTGACCTTCTCATTAACGTTTACTTTGTATGCTGAACATCCGGGTTATTCTATGCATACACTCTCTGCGTGCTTTATTCCAACAGTAGTAACTTTCAGTTAACGATTGCTGTAACAGTTACTTAGTTACTAGGCTGGGTGTATTAGATATTAAGGTGTGATTATTTACTACCTTCCTGACTCTCTGGATTTTGACCATCTGCCTATCCATTTTGTTTTGATTAAGCGCCTGTGAATAAGCTGGTTCCCGCGACTTAGGTTTTTGTGGACGCTATAGAAATGTTTAGATTATAATTACGATTACTATTCTGTAATTAAGTGTTTTTTTGTTAAGCTTGAATCGACAATAAAATAGGCCTATTCGCTCTCCTTCTAGTGGGTATAACTATCTCTTTTGAGCGCAATGCTGTCCAACCCGTCTGACACCGCGGACCACCCAATCAATTATTATGTAAGCCGTGGGTTTACCCGTAAGCTCAAAAACAACGACTAAATTTTATCGAAAATCAATCAGTACAATGGAATAATGGTGACAAGAAATCGCTTGCAAGCATGCCATGTAATCGCATTGTCAGGTGATTGGACAAGCTACGAACGAATAACTATGCAAGTAGGTCAGTAAAAGACAGTCGTCTTTTAAACAAAGTGCACGAATTTAGTCAATTTGGCGGGCCAATTAAAATTAGCCGGCGGCACGCATGCGAATTGGACAGCAATGTCTTAGCGCTTCATTTCTGCAGGTTTATAAATAGAATTCATCAGTTTGGGAGCGTTAAAACATTAGTTCGCTGTGCGCTTCGCCCGGGTAGTCCTTACAATTCTTAAATGTGTTGCACATTGCTCACCAGGGATGTGGCCTCGAGGCTTTGGTCTCGTGCACAACACTGTTGCTATAAGGAGGCATTTACAATATTACGTGTAAATGCCTTACCACTTTTGATAGATATTTGCACAAATTTTAAATTCCTCCCTACAAGGAGCATGGGGAAGGGGTAACATTTTGTGATCACGAACCCCTGTGTTTTTGTCTGCGAGAAAAAAGTGTTCGTTCAAAATTTGGGAGCAATTGCTCGAGTTGATCAAAGATTTACATACAGCCTACTTTTGTTCTTTAGATGTACAGACGTGTTATAGGATGGGTGGGTGGGTGGGTGGGTGGATGGATGGATTCTTATTCTTCCACTTCTACTTTTCCTTCTTCTGTTTCTGTTTCTTCTTCTACACCACCTCGTTCTCTTCCTCCCTCTTTCTATTTCTTCTCCTTTTTATTCTGCTTCTTCTTCCTCTCCTCCATCTCCTCCTTCTCTTCCTCTTCTTCCTTCTCTTGCGTCCCCATGCAGAACCGACGAGGCGTTCCGGTGGAACGGAGACTAAGCCTTGTTCACTGGAGCTCTTCTTCCTCTTCATATCCACCTTATCCTCATCCAATCCAATTTCTTTATCCTCCTTATTTAATGGACTTTTCTCTTCCTTCTCTTCGTCTTATCTCTGGCGCTTCCTTACTTCTTCCTAAATCATCCTCTGGAACGTCCTCTCATTCTCCTCCTCCTTCTCATCCTCTTAACTCTTCATCCTATTCCTCTTCAGTTTTCCTCCTTCCGATGTCCTCAGCACAGCTGCTTCCGTCCTTCAAGACGTCGATGACGACGACAGAATGACCGTTGTTCAATATCCGTGCAAGTTCTATTTACTATCTCCTCCTCCTCCTTCTCATCCTCCTCTTCCTCCTCTTCCTCCTCTTCCTCCTCTTCCTCCTCTTCCTCCTCCTCCTCTTCCTTTTCATCTGCCTCCTTCTCTTCCGCTTCTTCCCTTCTTCACCACTTCTGAAAATTCACCTTCTTCTGAACTACTCCTTCTTTTTGTTCTCATCCCTTCTCTTAATTATTATTCTCATGGCCCACCTCCATCTCCTCCTCCTCCACTTCTTCCTCCTCCTCCTTCTTCTTCTTCTTCTCCTCATCCTCCTCAAATTCGTCTCTGTGACTGTCCACTTCATTCCCTTTCTCAAAGTCTTTCCTCTTTCCTTCATCCTCTCCCTACTTATTAACTTTCTCCACATCCCACCTCCTCTTTCGTTCCCCTTCTCTTCCTCCCTTGTTCCCTTTTAAATTCCTCGACGCACCTCCTCCTCTCCTCCCTATCAAAGTCCTCCTTCCTCTTCGACTTTTCCCTCCTCATTTCCATCCTCTCCTACTCCAATTCTCCTCCTCGATCTCATCCTCCTCTGACATGAGATCCTCATGTCCTCCTCCCGTTGACATCCACTGTTGTTGCCAGAGGGCGACCGATGCGAACTTAATTACAGATTGAAGTCCGTTTGTTCGGGATCAGTTGCCATGACAACCGAGGCGGAAATGTCGTCATGCGCAGAGCCTCCGAAGACGAGGCTCGTATTTGCATAGTCTCACAAGTGCGGTTCCATGGGGCTTTCGAAGAAGGCTCTGCGTCTGGAAAAGAGACTCCTCTGAGGCAGCAAAGGACGATTGCGTGGAGGGAAGGAGTGGTTGAAGGACGGACGGAGAGAAAGACGAGAGGTAGTGCAGGAGGGAAGAAAAGGAGGGAAGAGGTTGGGTGTTAAGGGTGTGTTGAGGAGGGAAGGAAGAAGACGATTGGCGGAAGAAAGGAAGGTGAGAAGGAAACAGAGAAGGAAGAAAGCCATGAATAAGCGAACTATTCGGATCAAGCATCGCGTTTCAGGGCACTTTCATGTTTAAATTAATAATAATAAGAATAATCATATAAATAACAATAATAACAATAGCAATTATAGCAATTATGGTAATAATAATATTAATAATGATAACAATTATAATAATAATAATAATAATAATAATGATAATATTAATAATAATAATATAATAATAATAATAATAATAGTAATAATATAATAATAATAATATAATAATAATAATAAATAAATAAATAAAGCCAGTCTCCTTTCCAATATACATGCAGGGTCGTTGTGATTGTAAGTGGCTGCTGCTGCAACAGTCGATCCTCCTTCTTCGCTGTAGTGAACCTTTCATAGAAATCTCAGACCGAAGACTCAGCCATTAATCACCGCTTATTTATGCATGTGAGTATCGAGCGCACTATCAAACAACACAGACGGACACAGATAGGCAGCACACTGAGCAGGACACGTTGGCAGACGAACAGACAGACAGACGGAGGTACAAAGAAGC
>CAUFVP010000067.1:0-16964 GCA_959347315.1 Bimastos eiseni
ACTATTTTACCCAGTATATACAATATAAACGAACCACACACAAGGAACGAAATACCTACTCACCCACCCACAATTGGGTGCGCCTCCTCTAATGCATACATATATATACATATTATATTATCTATTATATATATATATATATATATATATATATATATTATATAACTGAATGTAGGCTACATCGCTTTTCGTATATATACCATTTGTTTTATAAACATCGTCTATTTTGATGGATGACATATATCATGCAGGATTTTACGCTCATTTGATATCGCGCTGCGGGTAATAATGCAATACACTGACGATGGAGTCTTCTTCCTCTTCAATTGCATCTCTCTGTCTCTGTCCTCTGTCTCTGTCTCTGTCTCTGTCTCTGTCTCTGTCTCTGTCTCTGTCTCTGTCTCTGTCTCTGTCTCTGTCTCTGTCTCTGTCTCTGTCTCTGTCTCTGTCTCTGTCTCTGTCTCTGTCTCTGTCTCTGTCTCTGTCTCTGTCTCTGTCTCTGCCAGAGAATTAGATTGGAGGCTCTGTTATTTGACTGCATGTGCTAATCCGCCTCCGTAACTTATTGATCGACTTTGACAAACAAAAAAGGTGTTTAAGGAACCAGTTGATAGACTTGATAGAACTCCAAAAGCGACGCTGCAGTCTGTCTCTTTGTCTCTCTGTCTCTCTATCTTTGTTTGTCTCTATCTTATTATTATGTATACAAAACTATCATATAAACATATATTGTAGTGGTTTAGGTCATATATGTATGTATATATATATATATATACGTCGTAAACCTGTCACGTGACGATCTCGCCGTGTGTGACGTTTAAGTCAATGGCGACGCTTTCGATGACACTCGTTTGACGATCTTGGCGCCATAAAAGTCGCTCTTCGTAATATTTGTGATCGTTGGTCGTCTGCTGCGGATTTACGAGCGACGATTGGGGTCGCCATGACGATGAGCGGGCTGAGCGCTGGTTTAGGCGGACAGACGGAGGGAGAGATGCAGGGAGAGGAATTGAAAGAGATGGAGAGAAGGATGGAGAGCGGTAGAGACAGGGATTGAAAGAATAGGGAGAGGGATTAATAAGATACGGAGAGGGATGGAGAGAGTAAGAGACAGAAAAAGGAGACATAGGGAGAGGGATGGAGTGAGACAGGGAAAGCTATGGAGATAGATAGGAAGTGGGATGAAGAGAGGAAGGAAGAGGGATAGAGAAAAGCAGGCAGAGAGTGAAGGAGGAAAAATAGGTGGGAAGATAAGGGATTGGGAACGTTGGGTGGGAGCGAGGATATGCAAGCACAGAGAGACAGAGAGAGAGAGACAGAGACAGAGAGAGACACAGAGAGAGAGAGAGACAGAGACAGAGAGAGGGAGAGACAGAGAGAGGGAGAGACTGAGAGAGAGAGAGAGAGACGGAGCCTTCTTTAAGTAGCAATATATTTGACTTGTGTTTATTTCAAAGGCGTCAATAGCCATCTATCGATTAAGACAGGTCATAAACGGACAATAAATAGACAGACAGACAGACAGACAGGCAAGCAGACATATATTGTTTCCAATCTGCGGACGAATTGTATATATACCAGGCCTTGGAAATGGATGGACGGACGGATGGACGGATGGACGGATGGGTGGATGGGTGGATGGGTGGATGGGTGGATGGGTGGATGGGTGGATGGATGGATGGATGGATGGGTGGATGGGTGGATGGGTGGGTGGATGGGTGGATGGGTGGATGGGTGGATGGATGGATGGGTGGATGGGTGGATGGGTGGATGGATGGATGGGTGGATGGATGGATGGGTGGATGGGTGGATGGGTGGATGGGTGGATGGGTGGATGGATGGACCTTTTTTCGACCTTCCCAATCCCAGGACCAAGTCTCCGTCTATCGGTAGACGTGACTGGGTTTCCTGGAGCGACGGATTGATGCATGCGTGAGGATGGATGGAGCGCTGAATTTATTGAGTGATGGTCGGATGGGAAGATAGATCGGTTGGAGATATGGAGGAGGGATGGATGGAGTGGGTGGTATGGAACACGATAGCTCCCTCTGGCGGTAGGTATTAAGATGGAAGGGACGGAAAGAGGTGCACTTGGATACAGAGACTGTCAGACAGACATACAGACTGGACGATTAGACAGAATCAGAGACATATAGACAGAGAGACAGACTGACAGAGAAAGACCGACAGTGAGACACGCATACATAAATACAGACAAAAGGAGGAAGACAGACAGAGAGTTACAGAGACTGGGTTGGGCGATGTAGTATGACGTGTCCGATCGTGTAAATATTGGTTGCGGAAGGGGATCTTCTGAGGAGGAAGGAGGGCAGATGGTGATGCATCGGGGAAACACGAGATGGCGCTCCATGGGGAGGAAAGGAGGGTTGGGTAGGGGTCGGATGCGCCGGAGGAACTTAGGCGAGGCGAAGAAATATGAGCGATATTAAGGGTTATGACCGCTATAAGTCATGGGCGATAATGGAGTAGCCACAGAACGGTTGAATTGACATGAGATACCTTAGGCTTTCTCCCTCCGTCTGTATGTATACATACATACATGCATGTATGTATGTATGTATGTATGTATGTATGTATGTATGTATGTATGTATGTATGTATGTATGTATGCATATATGTATATATATATATATGTGTGTGTGTAGTTCTTGCTTCGTATCGTGTGATATCATATCGTCAATTCGACCATTTCAATTCATATTATATTTTCTCATCACATTTTAGGTTTACACGTAGCAGCAATTGTAATTTTCAAACAAGTTAAAGTAAAAACGTGGGTTTTTCGTGACCCTCTTTCGTTGACTTTTGGTAATCTGGTAGATGGCGCAATCGATCCGTCTGCTTAAGAGATCATTTTTTTGGGAAACTTGCCGGAGTGGAGCTCATCAAGGAGGAATTTTTAGAGTGGATAAACGATATTTAATTTTTATGCATTTTTTGTCATTTTTTTCTCAATATCTGAGTTTAAAATGTGATACTTTGCATTGTAATGCAAGCGTGATATGTGTGCAAAAATTTCAGCTCTGCAGGTCACCGGGAACATACCGAATATATATATATATATATTTATATATATATGACTCCAAATCTACATAGTGCTTCTGCACTTAACTGCACATAGTTACATATTCATGATATGCGTAATTCAAACATGACGTCTGTTTACATACTACGAAAGATTAATTACTGCCTAAGAAGTTTGATGTCTATTTTTGGTTATCTAATTTGTCAGATGAGAGTGTATTGGGGAGGTTGACTAAGGGGATGGTGATGGTGGGGTTGGTGGTTAAGGGGGAGGGTGACTGTGGGGAGGGTGGCTAATGGGTTATTGGCCGTTGAATTCAATTTGTCATCGCCTCAATTGAGATCGTTTCTTGGTCGAGTTTGAGAGGACGAGAAAGCGACGGTTGGCGGCCAGAAGGAGATCTTATCAGTGGCGAGAGACAGAGAGATAAAGAGACAGTGAGACAGACGATGCATGCATGGATGGATAGATGGATGGGTGTCTCTCTCTCTCTGTCTCTGTCTCTCTCTGTCTCTGTCTCTGTCTCTCTCTCTCTCTCTTTCTGTCTTTGTTTCTCTGTCTCTGTCTCTCTCTCGCCACTCGAACTGAACATGCACAATGCCAATAAACACCATTCATATATATATATATATATATATATATATATATATATATATATATATATAAACGTAGGCACAGACTAATTCTATTTAACGGTCTACGTGAGATGTTGAGCTGAATTCTGCCTAATTGAGAGATCTAATATAAGACCCGTCTCAGCATATTCGGGTTCTAGAGGCAATTCGTGAAATATTTTGAGGCCCACATGCATGACAATCGACGTATTTGTGTCGTCGCAATGGTATATCGATATGTCTGTCTGTGTGTCTGTCTCTTCGTCTTTCTTTCTCCTTTTCTCTTTTGCACTCTGTATGTCACTCCATCTCTATCTTACATTATGCATACCTGCATCTGTTTCTCCCTCTGCCTCTGTTAGCATCTCTATTACTCTCTCTCTGTCTCTGTCTCTATCTCTGCCTCTGTCTCTGTCTGTCTGTCTGTCTCTCTCCCTATCTCTCTCTCTCTTTCAGTCTCTCTATCTCGCTCTCCATCTATCTTTGTGTCTCACTCTCTCTGTCTCTCTCGCTATGTCTCCCTCTGTCGCTCTCTCTATCTCCATCTGTTTCTGTCTGTCTGTCTGTCAGCCTTCCCAAACGTGGCCTGTATTTCTGGTGATGACAGGTGGTCAAGAGCCTCATGTCAAGGCAAGGAGAGAACGTGAAAACAGAAGTGTCGCATCCTGTACCCCTCTCTCCTCCTCCTCTTCCTCCTCCTCCTCCTCCTCCTCCTCCTCAGTCAATTCTAATAACAAATTGTATCTTATCAACGACAAATGGCCTCACTGAGGCTCTCAGAGGGATCCACCAAGTCTATAACTGTCTGCTCGATTTTCAACGCGCCTCTTCTCAACCTCCGTCTGTCTGTCTGTGTACCTGTCTGTCTGTGTCTGTGTGTCTGTCTGTGTGTATGTCTGTCTGTTTGTCTCTTTCTCGGCTAGTATTTTAACGGGTTTAACTCTTTAAGGACCAAAGCTTTACCAAGAACATTTTTTATGAACTGTGCTAATCACTTGGACCTTGGTGGCAATTGTTGACCGTGTGTATTAATATTTTTTTTTATGTCATTATAATAGATTATGCAAATTAGCATAATGTTCGATCCATCCAATGAACTCACCAAAATTTCAACTCTTGCTATCTCTCCACAGATCTTACGCTAAGTGCTGCTTTCCCACATGTCCTATCCTGATTCCTCCTCTTCCTTCTACCTCCATCGCTGTTTCAACGCTAAACACCATTCCCTTGATCGCACGACCTGTCATCGAATTTACCACCTTATATCGATTTTGTTCATTAACTGTCTATGAATTATATGACTCTGACTCATTGATTCATTCTGAGCATTTTTACTGCGCTCCTTGTGTCTTTTGTATAAATCTCGAGCTTTCAATTAACTTAATGATGGCCAGAAAACTGTGCTGGTTTTAGGCCTTATTGCAGTTTAACGACGCTGTGATAACACAGATCATCAGCGTCGCCCTCCTCCATAATCCATGCTTGGGATTGGCACTGTAAGCTGTGGCAAAAAACCGTCTGAAATCGCATGATAAAAGTAGGCTAGTCTTCTCCAGCAAAACCAGATCCAAATCTGGCTAAATTAACATTAATACCATTAAATTGTTTTCTGTAACAGGTCTGCAACAAACCGTGGAACTGTTCCACCATCTAGCGAACTGAGGAAAGAAAGTCTATTATATATCGTTGAATAGTATTAAATGGATGATCCAGGGATTAACGACAGATCATGACAACAAAGGCCGTCGATTGCAATTATAATTTTAGCAAACAACGGTCTCTTGTATCATTGTATGGCGGTCAACTACCGCCACCTAGCGAATGTAGCATGCGTGAAAGAGCGTTGCAGACGTTCAAGAGAATCAAGACATTGCCCCGTTGAGCCAACTACCGCCATCTAGCGAATGGATAAAGACATGCGTGAACTCGCTGCACAACACGGGCGTCACGCACTCTTGTATTTCTTATAGGTTCAGGAGAAATGACCTGGAATAGAAGAAGATTAGAGTCGCCATGAATATGTCTCAGTCATCTCTCTTGACTTCTCCGAAGCATTTTATTCTGTTATAAATTCTTCCCTTTTGATAAAATGAGAGAGAAAAGAATATTTAGGGACGTCTTTTGACAGCAAAGGTCTTTGACCTCTTACCATGTTGTTGACTCTTGTATTCAAATACATTTTACCCGTCTCTAGTTTCGTCAATTTGGCAACGGTCTTTCGAGTTGTTTTCATTCTCACTATCAGACATAGGGCTCCTTGGTCTTACGGGTTTCTTTTTTCGTCGTTATCTACAACACTACTAGACATATTTACATTAATATTAGTTGTTTTTTTAAATAATTATTGCAGTTTTTTTTGTTTTTTGGTGTCTTTGTTTAGACTACACATGAAAATAGTTATATGCGCAATATATTTACACAATGTTACGCAATATCAAGTTTGGAAGCATTTCTATATGTGTATGTATAGTTATATTTGTATATTTATGCAATGCTATATAGGTAATATTAAATGTAGATTTAATAAACATGCTGTTTTGGTTGAGTAGGAGGCAATTGATGTGTTCTATAGAATCTTACCATTGGTGATCTCACCAATGATTCTTACCACCTCCTTCTGCAGACCTGTGATCTGGAGGATGTTTCTTGTGGTGCTGTGGATTCCGAGTTCTTGGCACTATGTACTAGAGCTACTAAAAAACAAATGCTCATCGTCGTTATATAACCTCGGCTAACTTTAATTAGTAGCCTATTGAATTCTGTTTCAAATTAATTACTAATTGTTTGTTTTCTTTTTACCCTAGCTACTCCAATGAGGTTCGTTGTGTAATTGCTTGCTATGATTTTCTGTTAGTGTACATTATTTGATTGTGTATATTATGATTTGCCCGCAGTGAGTTGCAAGCGATACAAAAAGCACATACTTACTTAATTACTTTTTACTCGATTCATAATCAGCCACTATAGGCAGCCATGGCTGGTGACGTATCCGTTTGACCTCAAATGCGAAAGGTTATTTCCAATGAATGGTGGGTTGGTTGCTATTTATCATTTAGCCACGATTCATCATGAAATAAATTTTACATGACTTTAATATTTAGTAGCCAACAGTGGTCCAAATATGTCCCCAAAAAGGAGGTACGAACCGTTGGATCTGGAGTCAAGCGGCGACTCATGGCAACAACAAACAAATATTCTGATAAATTTATTCGTTAATATTTTGTAGTAGGAAACTTCTAACCAACGATTAGTTCGCTTGTCTTCGTGTTTCTATATAGCATCATTTAAAGGTGTTTCAAAGGTGTCTAAAGGGAGCGCTTGACACCGTCGATTATTATTTTTCATTAATTTATTCATCAGTTTTAAAGGTGTCGAAGAAAAATGTTCTGAAAACAAATGGTCAGTAGTTGTAGTTTCAGTTTAGCGACACTGATAGCAGATCGTTAGCGTCACCCTCATCCAGACTTGGGACTGGCACTGATGGAGTGTGAACAGTAGCGGAGTTTCCATAGCATGGTCGTCTCAGTTTAACGACACTGCGTGATAACAAAGATTAGCTTCGCCCTCCTCCTCCTCCTTTATCCAGACTTGGGACTGGCACTGATGGAGTGTGAACAGTAGCGGAGTTTCCATAGCATGGTCGTCTCAGTTTAACGACACTGCGTGATAACAAAGATTAGCTTCGCCCTCCTCCTCCTCCTTTATCCAGACTTGGGACTGGCACTGATGGAGTGTGAACAGTAGCGGAGTTTCCATAGCATGGTCGTCTCAGTTTAACGACACTGCGTGATAACAAAGATTAGCTTCGCCCTCCTCCTCCTCCTTTATCCAGACTTGGGACTGGCACTGATGGAGTGTGAACAGTAGCGGAGTTTCCATAGCATGGTCGTCTCAGTTTAACGACACTGCGTGATAACAAAGATTAGCTTCGCCCTCCTCCTCCTCCTTTATCCAGACTTGGGACTGGCACTGATGGAGTGTGAACAGTAGCGGAGTTTCCATAGCATGGTCGTCTCAGTTTAACGACACTGCGTGATAACAAAGATTAGCTTCGCCCTCCTCCTCCTCCTTTATCCAGACTTGGGACTGGCACTGATGGAGTGTGAACAGTAGCGGAGTTTCCATAGCATGGTCGTCTCAGTTTAACGACACTGCGTGATAACAAAGATTAGCTTCGCCCCCCTCCTCCTCCTTTATCCAGACTTGGGACTGGCACTGATGGAGTGTGAACAGTAGCGGAGTTTCCATAGCATGGTCGTCTCAGTTTAACGACACTGCGTGATAACAAAGATTAGCTTCGCCCTCCTCCTCCTCCTTTATCCAGACTTGGGACTGGCACTGATGGAGTGTGAACAGTAGCGGAGTTTCCATAGCATGGTCGTCTCAGTTTAACGACACTGCGTGATAACAAAGATTAGCTTCGCCCTCCTCCTCCTCCTTTATCCAGACTTGGGACTGGCACTGATGGAGTGTGAACAGTAGCGGAGTTTCCATAGCATGGTCGTCTCAGTTTAACGACACTGCGTGATAACAAAGATTAGCTTCGCCCTCCTCCTCCTCCTTTATCCAGACTTGGGACTGGCACTGGCCGACTACTGCCAGTGGAGGAGTTACACTAAACTTTCGTTGTGACCTCTGCCTTATATAGCATTGAATGATAATGTGTCATGTGTGTAAAAAAGGACCATTGCAATGTAATACCATGTCCCAAGGCCATAATAATAATTCGCTTGATTAATAATGCGTTGCATTCATGTTTGTATGAACAGTGTCTCAAAATAAACCAAGCAAACTTGTTTTTGTCAGAACTTCGTCAAATTTCCACCAATTTTATTAACGTTTGGTAGGTAGATGGAAAAATGGCTGAAATTTTATGCCACGTAAATTTTCCATCTCATTTGTTGCATACGATTAAAGCAGCGAATTCTCTTCAAAAATACCATAAACCTCAGTCCTTCCTCGTGCTGTTAGCACATCGGGTTACACAGTTCCCCCACACCACTCTGTCCTTGGCACTCACTATTCTATTCCCATGTCATTCCTCTGTTGCTGATACTTTGAGACCGTGTCCTTCCAATTCATTCTTGGTCTTCTCGTCTCCTCCTCCATTCATCTGTGACCCAGTTCATTGCCTGTTTCAGGATTCTGTCCGCGTCCATGCGATGCAGATGACCCACCCATCGTAGTCGTGTCTTCCCCATCATTACCTCCATTTTCTTCACACCCTTTTTTTCTATATAATGCTCGTTTTACTTATTTCTTTGTGCCAGCATCTAAATCTACAATGATTGTTTGTGGAGTCATGTCTAAACTAAAGCGGTTTTATTATTGCTTCTGGGCAATTTAGGAGACTATTAAAATGTTTCCTCCATTTTATTGCTTGTTCTTATCTCTAACCGGTGGTCAATCCTCTCCCTTGCAATCTCATCTTCCCACCGACACGGCACACAGTCTGTGTGTTCATGTCTGCTCCAATTCTGTCCATTGTTTGTAAACTGATCTGCGTCCTTGGAGCACCTTCCAATAGTCATTACTTGTAGAGATGCTCTATAAATATCCAGATACTACATAACACCTGGAGTCTTCAAGAACAAACAAGAGATGAACAATAACCATCATTTCATTTTAATTCTTCAAAAAATCAGTAAAAACTGTCACTTGCCTAAAGAAGAGAAGTCGCCTATTAAACTAACTAACCGTCACAAGATTCCACTCGTCAAAAAGCAGAGATAAATAACACTAACCTGTCACATATATACACAGACAGACAGACAGACAGACAGACACCAGCACCATTCACATGCACACAATGCAAAATATGCAACACACTGGTCACAGCACAACTGTCACATTTGCATCAATCTTATCTGAATAATCTATAAACTGTTCGTAAGCAATAAATTCAACTTACTTGAAAGATAAAGTTACCGATAAGTGTAATGGAGTAGTTGAGGATTTTCTGGTATGAAAGCCTGACAAAATCTTCAGGAAAATCTCAACACTTGCTCCGCTATGATGATAAACACCGAACAATCATCCAATAATCATAAATGATTTTACTTCAAATGGAGCCCATGAAAATGGAATATGTTTTTAATATTGCTGCTTATGTCTGAGATCCTTATAAAAAACATCGAGAAAGTAACCACAAGTTTGATGCCTGAAATTTTGATTAAAACCAATAACAAGACTCGTAGACAAGTAAGAAAAGGCACAAAGATAACAACCTTAAACGCTAAAAACCTTGAGATAACACACAGCACTTGAAATGATAATTAAATATCCCTGAGATAACACAAGAAAACCATGAGATGAAAACAAGAACACCACAAATTTAATGCCAAGAAAAATACAAGAAATGATAGGTTAACCAACTTTAAGAGGAAGCAACACAACCCTGAGACAATGCAAGAAAACCAGAGACAATAAAATATAACACCAGAAAACTCAAGCAAGATGAAGAAATAATGATATAGCACCAGAAAACGATGAAGAAATAATGACAAAACACCAGAAAACGATGAAGAAGTCATGAAATAACATCAGAATACGATTAAAAAACAAAGACATAACACAAGAAAATGATGAAGAAATAATGATATAACACCAGAAAACGATAAAGAAATTGCAACATAACACCAGGCGATGAAGAAATCATGGCAAACACCAGAAAACGATAAAGAAATAATGATATAAAACCAGAAAACGATGAAGAAATAATGATATAAAACCAGAAAACGATGAAGAAATAATTATATAAAACCAGAAAACGATGAAGAAATAATTATATAAAACCAGAAAACGATGAAGAAATAATTATATAACACCAGAAAACGTTGAAGAAGTCGTGATATAACAAAATAAAATCCCAAAACACCTAAGAAGTGATGATTGAACAACAGAAAGACCAAAAACTTAGAAAGAAAACCCTGAGACAGTGCAAGAAGAAATCAGAAAAAGACGCACGCACAGCCAATGTCCCTTAACTCATATCACCACTCCCAGAATGAAGCGCAAAATGGGCTAAAACAATCACAACATCGTCTGAATATAATTTAGCCAATTCAGGTACACACGCCCAGACATTCCAAAGAAAAGTACAAAACACAGATGATAGAAAGAGTGCACAGATTCCCTGCAACCGTTCAACTTCAAACGAACGCTATAAACGTCGCAGATTTTGTTTGCTCTGCTTGCTGCCAATCTTCGCGGGCGCCGGATTTCGAACGTGTAAGACGCAATCGCTTCCACCGTGGAGTAACTTCCGACAGGAGACGCAGAATTCGTACCGACACTTGGTGCACCTGGCTCGGCGGTCCTTTTCGTTAGCACGTGCAGGGCTGTCGCATTTCGGACACTTCCGAAGGGATTCTGTGCGGTCGAGAGATCTCGCCTCCTATAAAATCACCAAATATGATTATTATACCTCTTTAAAGTGATTGCCACTTAAGGATGATGAAAAAACGATGACGATATTCGTTCATTAAAAAGACACAGCAGCTTGTTTACTGCAACCGATCACATAAGCCAGATTTGCCCAAATTGGTGATATTACAAAAATCCCGAACCCTACAAATAGAACATTTTTCCTGCAACCACTTTTGAACTGACATAAGCTCCAAATGGTACAGTCAAAGTGAGTCTTCAGCATTTTACCATGCTTCACAGAACAAAATCTCGAATGAACAGAACGGTTTCAAGTCCGAAGGAAGCATCCCTGCCTCGTTCTGACGTGATCACCTAAAACTTAGATGGAAATTACTTTCTTTCAGCAACCCTATTCAATCACATACAATTTCTGCTCATCCAATACAATTTCCATCTGGCTAGTGGAAGGACCTGTACAGAAGTAACTGAATAATATAAATCTTCAAAAATAAATACCTCCAACAAGTGTAAACATCAGCATGCACAATGTTCGTTGGCCAACACAAACAACCAAGATGACAAACACTTCACTGGCTAAGTACTAGGAGTAGCAGAAGAAACTGCAAGAGAAAAGAGATTTCCTCTGAACTGACCCGAAGAAATTCCTCCGCCTTTGTCAGCATTGGAACGATGGGTCTAGCCAGTGGCAGTTCCTCCATCGTCTGAATCTCTGCCATTGGTTTGTTAGGATTCGTGAAGTTCTGTTGTCTGGTAGGATTCAGTAGCTTTGAGCGATTTTCCTGCAAAGAATAGAAATTTTGAAACTGACGAACACGTCATTAATTGAAAGTCGAGTTCACAGCATTGTAGAACTGAATGCAAAGGGTTAGGCAACTTGACAGGGACCTTGAGCAAGGCATCCACTCAGTTACTCGGGGCCTTCGACCTTCTATTGTACGGTTGTTAGTTTACTTCTGAACTTTGGAATTTGGGTATTATCTAATTATTGTGTCTCATCCATATTCATTTAATCTCTGAGAGCATCATTGGGTGAGCAGGTCAAACCAGTGATCGGAAGATGCCTGCGATAAATTTAACATGGTTTGCCAACATAAATAGTAGGTAATTAGGTAGGCTTCTATGAATTATGGAGCTTCTATTACGAAAGCATAGAGAAGTACTTTTGGATAAAGCAAAAACTATGTCAAAGCCATCAAACAAATGGATCTATATACGAAAAAAAACAAATATTAAACACGCCATTAGCATAACATCAACCACAGAATCTTCAATTTTTACTATTTCGATTCCTCCAAAGTCTGCATATTTTACAGACTTGGTGTTATATCTGTTTAACTAGTTATAACCGCATTGATAACTATCTATCTATGTAGCCCATTTGATGGTGCTCACTACTCAAAAGGTATCTTGTTCTATTTACATTATACATGCCAAAAACTTAAATTTACCTGTGGAGTTCCCGCTATTCTCTGACGATTATCTTGAATGTATTTTCGTCTGCGAAGTCTGGTGTTGGTTTCGAGTTCAACTGCGCTCTTCCACTGACGACTGACGAGACATAGGCTGCAATCATGAAGACAAAAATCATCTAAACTATTGATTAAGAATTTAAGAGCAAAAACAAACATTTCCCAGGTCAATGTGTTAACAGAACATCACAGAATGGTGTTGTCATTTTATTTCTAAAGACAAAGAACACATATTATCTAATTCCCTTTCAGGCAGATACATGATAATTTTAATGTAATAATCATTGTTTCAACATTACTTCAAATTACATTGTCTTAAATTAAATATAATGCTCCAGACCACAAGCTATTAAGTTATGGTATCAGAGCACGACCAAACAGATACGACATTGCACCAGATAAATTAATTATACCTCAGCAGTTCTGAATAAACCGTCTACACATAAACACTTGGTAACATACAATAATGAAATGTACCTGCACAGTTCATCCTCAGATAAATAGCCGAAGATTTTTGCAAGGGCTTCGGTGCACATCTTTCTGCTCAATTCCCGGACGACATCAACGTATTTTCTTCCAATTCGAAGCCCAATCTCTTGGTCAAGTATCATCTTTCTCAGGGCAAGGCGCTCCTCAAAAGTCTGCGATCGCAACCATTTCGTAGCATGAGGAATGTCACAGCCAACCTCTGATTCGTATGTTAGTTTAAGACTCGGTTTCTCAACGCTTGTAGTGAAATCTTGTGGATACAATGCAACTTTTGCAAGCAGTAAGTCAGACTGATTGCCAATGTCAGCACAGTCGACGCTGAGGCACGATTCGCAGGTCACAGTCGACTGCAAATCCAAAACGTTATCGAATGTGCGTGGCGATTTTGAAGGACTACTTGAACTCGGATCTATGTCAACACCATGTTCAGAGTCACTGGGCTGCAACTTGGAAACCTTCTCATTAAATGACAGCGTCGAGTTTGAATTAAACCCATGGGCAGATTTATCGCTCATTTCAATTGTGCATCCCATGTCACCAGGCAATGATGGAATCCTTTTGCCAAATGGTAGGTTTGGCGTTAAATGAATATCACAGGCAGAGAGACTGCTCGTTTCTTCGTTTGATTTCAATAGCTTCTCGCCAAACAACGGTGTCGCATTCGAGCGGACATTGCGAGTAGTCTCAACGCTCGTGTCCATCGAGGCGACACTGTACCCAGAGTCAAAGGTCAAGACCAACTGCAACTTGGAGACCTTTTCGCCGATTGAAGGAGTCAAATTCGAGTGGAAACTGTCAGAAGAATGCCTGCTCAAGTCAATATTAGCGAAAGCCGACTGTGGTTCACCACTCGCGAAATACTTTTCACTGAACGACCCTGCGGAGTTCGAAGTAAGACTGCGGGTCGATTGCTCCCCTGCCAGACAAACCGGTCCCGGGAAGGTCTCCTCCATCACGGGCAAGCCAAATGGCAGGTGTGGCATCTCGCTGGAGAAATGAGAGTCAGATCTGGTGGTCTGGGTTGAAAAGCAACCGGAGTCACCACTCAAATCCAGACTGTGGCGCTTGTTTCTGTACGGACTTGGCGACTTGTCCATCTGCAGGCTCCTTCGCTTCTCGGCCGGATGGCGATCCCCCCAGACGCTCGAGCCACCAAGTTCCACGTCCCGTACGGACAAGAATTCTTCAGCTCGTCCCTCGAAATGTGACAGAAGATTAAGTTGAGTATGGGGTTCGTCAGCGTGAGTTTCCACATCACTGAGCGTGTCAAATGACTGGTGGCCGCAGTATTTTATATCGTGAGGTGTTCTAGAGATCGGCGTGTAACAGTTGAGGGTAGGATCACTGCCACAATGGCGCTTTGAGTTAGCACAGATGTAGCCCTGGAAAGCCCCAATGTATGGAGTACTCGTGGTTTGGTGGCCATGTTTGGATCGAATTGCCCCGAAGGAAGCTTTCGAATCCCGGACTGGAGGGCTCGGTATGACAAACTGGTCTTTTGTCTCTGTGTCTTCGTCCATCTTCTCCCGTCCTCTTGAGGCCATCTTGGCTCGATTGAAATGCAACAATGGCCGAGTGTGATGAACCAATCTTCTTAGATTACCTGAAAGATAAAGCACAAACCAAAAATTGGTAAAAATAAGCAGATGATAGAACACTGACAAGACAAATGACACTGCAATCTCAAATACCTAGAGTAAATTGTTATCACAAATTGATATAGCTCTGCTTCGAGAGACTCCTAAAAGGTGCTCCCAAGACAAAACAGGGACGTGACAAACAGAATGGACTTCAAGTACCTGCAGGAAGAGAGAGAGGTCATGGAGTTCAAGCTGCAGATTAACTTATTCCACAACCAACACAAAGCAGGAACACCCAAATAACGGAAAATTCGTTCTCTCTACGCAGTCTGTACATATGATATAGAGCACATTATTATGAGGACTTCTCTTAGAGTTTTTAATTTATTCATTCAACAGCTTATAATTATAACCCCCCTTCACGGTAACCACTAAGAAGCGCCCCCAATTCCAGTCTGGACAAAACGGTACATTTGCAAATGGCCATAAAAGGCATCGATCTATGATCTAGGACACCGGCACAGCTCCCAAGGGAAATCCTTACACACTGTCTAAAACTGAGAATGTGAGGGTTCGCGCATTGTTGTATTATAGGCAAACAGGACCATTGGAACCTCTCTCTCAGCAGAATAAATGGAGCAACTTATGAGCAGCTCTGTAAGCTGTAATGTAAATTGCCTTTATGTAGAACCTATTCAGTAAACTCCTCGGCAGTGTCCCTGTCATGATAACAAAAGCACATTCATAAAGAATTGTCTTCATTTAACAGGACAGTTAATTGGTCCTACTTCAAAGGTGCTCTATTAATTAAGAGCTTGGATACACAAATTTACACATAATACAGCAGTTTCAACTCAAATTGTAATTTTAAATTTACATAACACTACTTCACAAGAATCAAAGCAGGTGTCCAGAAGTAGTTGCCCATGTGATAACCATAATATATCGTCAGGTCATCAAAACTTTATTATAATTTGAAAACTACCAGATTTCTGAGTTAGCCCTACAAGATATTAACAGTTCACACAAATGCTTTAATTCCAAGAGCCAATTTTAAGGGGCAAATACTGCTTCACATTTGCCACATCTTTAATTAATTAATTGAAAATGAAACAAATAACATAATAAGGATTATCTTATTAGAATGCAAAACCTATCAGGCTGTGTGATCTGCCACTGATAGTAAATATAAATAAAACTTAAATTAAAATCAACAAACAGAATTCTGTTACAAATTGGAGCTTAACCGGCGAAAATGACCACGTGAGTCTGATATATTGAAGATATTTGGATTTTAGATGATCCAACGAAGTTAGTGCGAGTGTGGTTGGATTCTCTTAAGTCCTAATCACTGGAACCATTTGGGTCTATAACCATTACATCGTATGACTGAATCCGCACGTATATAGTCGCCACAATTACAATTAAATATATTTGTTAAGTTTTGGTTGAATATATTGATCATGTCACAGCTGCCGAAATGCCAGAAAGCCGTTAACGAACCTGTTGCGAGAGCCGAGACCCATGAATGTGTTCATACCTCGTACGGAGGCTTTAAAAAGCCTCGGAAGACGAATCCTGAGCAGACTCCTCTATGATCCTCTCATAAATGAATGCAAGCGTCAACATAAGACAACTTCTGAGATTTCTTGGGCAAATTTATTGTTATATCGCTTCTTGAAACAGATGCCTCATTCAGACACATCAAAAGAATCATTCAAATCCCGTGAACATATTCCGATTGGTTGAGCGCTGTCGCATAGCCAATCACAATTAACTGGGTCGTGACCTTCAGCCAATCAGAGGCTGCCGCTGCATGACCCCGAGATCTCGTCGATATGGGACAAATCAGCTGAGGCCAGAAATTTAAAACTGCTAACGGTTTCACTTTTTAATTTTAACACCCATAGCCCACAAAATCATAATCAAAACGTCCTAGTTTGTATTTTAAACGGGAAATAAAATCTTTTTCAATGTACTCATTTTTTCGAATGAGATCGTCAGCAAGTGGAGTAGATTGAACGTACTCGCGAGTCGCGGATAGGCTGGTGCCATGCACATGATTTTGAGTTGCGCTTTAGTACCTTGGAGCTTTAATTGTATGTTTTTTTTCAAATAGGAGATTACATTGGAGATTGATGGTGATGATGATGATGAGTTCTCTACCCAGGTCTATTTGGCTTTACGGGGATGAGATGAGTGAGGCGGTTTCCCGTTGTCTTCCTCACAGACAATTACGGCTGAGCGACTTATCCAAGGTCGCTACGCAGTGACTCGGGGTGGGTTCGAATCTGCGATCCTCCGAGCGCAAGACACTGTGCCACCGCGCCCCATACATTGGAGATTACATCCACCCACGTATAGACCTACTTTCGGT
>CAUFVP010000068.1:0-15600 GCA_959347315.1 Bimastos eiseni
AAGGAGGAGATGCGGAGGAGGAGGATGTGGAAGAGGAGAAGGACATAGGGAGGGGGAGAAAGGAAGGAGGAGGATGTGGAAGGAGGAGGATGGAGAGGAGGAGAGAAGTATGGGAATATGAGGAGAAGGACAATATAAGCAAAAGAAAGCGGAGCAAAGGAGAGGAAGAAGATGAGGCGGAGGAGATAAGAGAGAATAAAACGCATATAGAAAAAAAGGATGACGATGAAAGAGAAGAGATGGAAAATGAGGAAGAGGCAAATGAGAATGAGTCGAAGAAGAAGACGGGAAAAAGAACCAGCGGTGTATTGCCAAATTTGTAACAAATGGTTCGCAGTTAGTATGTCCCCTTATGCCATATCGGTCACCGCCACACTCAGTCAAATTACGATTAGGGGGTCTGGCGTCTGGGCCCACGAAGCTCCTTCAGGGGAGTTTCGGCGGAGTTTTTCCGCCAAGCATTTTTAAGTGTTTGACGTCAAATGGAGCAAGTTTTTCTATTTCTTTTTTGTTTCGTAAGAAGTCTTTAGAATAGTCTTTTTAGTACATAAACAAATAAGCAAAATTAAATTAAATTTTTATTATTGACGCAGCAGTAGTTAGAACAGAACTAATTTGAGTGTAAATAAATCGACTACGCTAATTTCCACAATTCCTCTTCGTTTAATGAGTATTTTCTAGGTACGCTATTTTTAACTCGGGTATCATTTGATTTTTTGAAATTAGTAGTTGATTTTAGGCATATTTATTATTTTGAACTAACGGTTCGCACGAACCTGACCGAACCGGCTCCAAACCACCGCTGAAAAGAACTAACGAAGGAGGAAATAGGAGGACATAGCCTAAATGGTGTTAACTGTCGTTGAGAATATACGATTAATCAGCTAAGATAACGGGCTTAAACAGACGACGCAGAGAAACTGGCGACTCAAGCACGCACGCACACGCACCCACAGGAACAGACAACGAATTCCTACGCGCGTGCACGATTTCACGCCTATAGCACCTGCGCACCGACACACGGTGACACACCTATAGTCACACATGTGTACACACCTTCACAAACACCCACACACTTACGCACGCAGTTCAACACACACGCACCTTGTAATGTAATGTTATGTAATGTAATGTAATTCAATGTGATGGAGCACTTATATAGCGCCACTCAAATCAGAGGTGCTCAAGACTCAACACAAAGCTAAAGAGAGAAAAAGAAATTCTTCAAACGCTTCCAGAAGGCAGCAGAGGAGAGAGATAAATCAGCTACTTCTGAAGAGGAAGACGGAGGCTGTTCCAGCTGGTGGACCCACGTATGCGAAGCTCCTATAGATTGGGCCGCGGCAGAGTGCATGCGGGGAACGACCAGAAGTCCACGGGCAGAGGAACGATGGGAAGCCCGGTGCGGAATAAAGGAGACCATAGTGCAGAGAACCAGAAGGTAGGGCGGGGACAGACTCGAGGAGACAGTTGCGCATCAACGCAAGGGTCTTGAAACGAATGCGCTGAGGTGCAGGGAGCCAGTGAAGGGATTCATGAATGAAGAGATGTGACTAAATTTTGGAATTCCACCAATTAGTCGGGCAGCCGCACTGAGAATGAACGGGAGCTAAGAGATGTTGTGAGAGATGAGTCCAATGAAGGCAACGTTGCCAAAGTCGACCCTAAAACAGACTAGAACCTTCGCAAGTACACGCACAAAGTCATACAAGATAAAATTCTCTCTTGACATCCCACAGCGTTGTTACGACGCATAGTTATGGGGGATGGTGGGACAGTGGGTACACCCGGGGGACAACGCTGCTCTTAACACGCGCAGGTATTTTCAATATCTCTCAGCAACATCTGAATCTGATCCAACGACGACGTCACTTATAACACAAGTATTTGCAAACCAGGCGAACAAAGGTCATGAACTTAAAGTGACGTAAAGATGACGACGCACTTAAGAAGCTCTGAGATCGTCATCGTTTAAATCTGCAATATCTCTGGAGAGGTCATCATATTAGATCACCATTCGAAGGGTCGCATCAAACTAGCGTTCGTCCGATCGATCACTTCCTATCTTAAATCACACGCACACAACAGACTATAAATGCATTGCGTTCGTCAAACGCAGCGTTGCAGCTATAAGCTATGATAATAGGTTTCATTCATATACAGTTCGAAACTACAAACGCATTTTCAAATTTACACAACAACAAAACAGATAGACAGACGGATAGACAGACAGAGAGACAGACAGACAGAGATAGACGGAGGAAAAGGCGATTGACAGACATCCAATTTCAGACGGATAATTAGTAATCTTCTAACTGTAATAGTATTCGACATCAAAATTATTGATGACGCGAAGTGGGTTTACAAGGAAACTAGCTGGTGTCACGGTGTGTATGCAAAATAGGTCGGTGTGTATGCAAAATAGGTCGGTGTGTATGCAAATAAATCGGTGTACAATAAGTTGCTATCATTTACTTTTTGCATTTAAATTTTTAAAAGTTGAAAATATGCCCTGAAAATATGACGCCCCTATATGCCGGGGTCACGTTGATGTAGTGGTAAACAAGGGGCCAATCCGTTCCATTGCCCCCCAGTTGTGGATTGGCTTCGTTCGCCCACGCGGTCTGTCCCGTTCGCCCTATCAGGACGGACCACAGACGTATACCCGATGATTCCTGAGGCCATGGATGGAGGGCGGGGTCTGTCGCCTGCCGTCGGGTGGTAATCGCTGTGCAGGGGTCGGGGGGCGTGGGTGCGTTCGTCGACTCGTGTCACGTGACAGCGATGGATGGCTGAATAAAGGAGACGGAAATTGAAGGAGACGGGAGAGGGAGAAGCTGTATTGGAGTGGAAGGAGTCTGAAAAGGAGTGGGAGGAATAGGATGAGGAGATGGAGGAATGGCAGAAGGGCCATACGAGGAATGAAGGAGGAGGAATAGAAGGATGAGAGGAGGAGGAATAGAAGGAGATGGAGGAATGGAAAGCGTAGAGTAGGAGGAATAGTAGGAGGGTAGGAGTAATAGCAATTGGAGGAATGGAAAGAGGAGGGTATAATGAATAAAGATGGAGAGTAGGAGGAATAGAAGGAGTTGGAGGAATGGAAAGAGGAGGGTAGGAGGAATAAAGATGGAGAGTGGGAGAAACATGAGGAGGAGGAGGAGGAATAGAATGAGAGTAAGAGTAGGCCTAATAGAAGAAGAAAGAGATAGAGGAATAGAAGGAGTAGAGCAGTGTTTCCCAAACTTATTGGTCTTGGGACCCACTTCCGAAAATCTTTGAATGCTCGCGACCCACCTCACAAAGGCGAACAATATTGTGTTAAAATTTAATTAGCATTTAAACGTCAAATTTCAATGCATGCATTGAATATTATATGCTCGATACAATGATGTCACTCTAAACTAGGCTCTACTCATTGGAGTGTACTGTAGTGACAATACAACAAAAAAGGCCAAGAGAACAATTTGTCATTTTGTTTTTCTGAATTTATTGGAACTATTTTAAAGCGAACCTGAAGCATGGCGACCAACTTGACAAGACACCACGACCCCCTTTTGGGTCGCGACCCATAGTTTGGGAATCACTGGAGTAGAGAATTGCAGAAAATAAAGGAGGGTAGGCCTAGATAATGAAACAATAGGACGCAGAAAGTGAATTATAATCGCTGATCGGTCGTCATTCATAAAAGTTTCAAATAACATTGACACCCGGTGAGACCATTCGCAATTTCTTTATAAACAATTATGATGAACGTTACTTTCGCCAACATCGTCATGATTGCATGCAGTGTGCATGGTGTGGGCCTTATTATATGTATGCACGTAAGTCTCCAGAATAAGACAGCGGCGCGCAAAAGCTCAGACAGAGCGACGATAAAACGATTGAATGTGTAAGCAGAATATTCATTTATGAAATCTTGTTGCTTGTCATTTTCTCATGTTTATTTGGTTACCATATAAAACTGAATTTAAAAAAATTGAATTCAGGCCGGGAAAGACTGACCTAAGTGACCTCCGAGCGCCCTCACTCTTGTGTAAAATGAATCTAAAGCGGTCTTCGTCAAGCAATATAATTTGTATCGTCCTTTAAAAAGTCTAACTTCGGTTTCTATGTCGGAATTCGATTATGACTAAGTTGTTAAGTAATTAATACTACGTTTAGTTGTATTGTATTCGCACGACACAATATTAGCCAATATGCGTAGGTCTCACAACATCAATATTATTGTGTCATCTCTTTATTACCACTCTTATCACAAAGGGGGGCTTTGTGATAAGATTGACTCATTAAATGAGGTCAGTGCATTTCGCCTCTGACTTGACCTTAATTATTGGACAATCTAAATTCGCTCGATTCCGCTATGCCCTGGTTTTAAACCCTCCACGATACTAACCATTTGAACATCAGTGCGATATGGGTCGCAACGTATGCGTACACTAAATATCCATCACTTAGTTGAAGATTACTGTCAATACTGCCGAGTGCTCTGTTTACGTCCGAGACAGGCCAAGATGGCGGCCTCAAAGACCGTAGAACAAGAGCAGCCTTTGCATCTAAATTTTATTCCACTTGGCGCTCGAGGATCGACCGTTATTATTGACGAATGATCTCCCGATTAATGGCCACAAAGGCAAGATGGATGATATTTACGCGAGATTTCGTTTCCTGTGCCGTTGGTCAAGAGCACCGGAAGGGTTTTGGGAATTAGAGGTCGCGCGCGGTTTACAAGGGTTCTAAAACAACCGACGCTTAACGGCACCAGCAACCCACATCCAGTGTTCGATTTGTCGGGAGAGAAGGTTGAGCCCCAGCTTTTGATACAATGGCATTGATACATATTCCCAGAAATGCCAATATCGACCCCTGCTTCTTTTTGAAAAATCAGACCCCGATTGTGGGCATGAAATGAGAACTGGATTGCTTGTAGGCTCAAAAATAACTTCAAATCTTTCATTCATTCATTCATTCATTACGGAAATTTATATAGCGCCCTTCAAAGGTTATGAATACTTTCTGCGTGATGCCTGTGTTTTAACCAATTTCGGGCGTCTTGATCTAGTCCTACTACGCATCTGTTTACTTTGACTGAAACTTCTTTTGATGTGTGACTTCTGTTAAAAACTGCATGCACGTTTCTGTGACAATCACACCACTCGCTCTCTGGGCTTTTAGTCAAGACTGATGTGTGGTTAGATGCTTAGAGATGCTTACTATCATTGTGTGGCTATGCTAATTTCTACCAAATACGGGTATTTATTCACGCATTCATTTCTGTTATTGTTCCCAAAAGCCAATATCGAACCTTTTCGACATCGCAGGCCACCAAAAAAGTTGTTCTTTAAGCCGCGGGTCGCACCAGCAAGCTCAGAAATTTATCAAGAATGATTAGCTGTATTAACCTTTTATTATGGCAAAATCGTAATGAATAATTGCATGTCTGTAGTCCATGTGTTCACATTGTAAATGATAAGCCAAGTTACGAACGAATGACTATGCAAGTAGGTCAACGAATGACTATGCAAGTAGGTCAACGAATGACTATGCAAATAGGTCAGTGACTCTGTATTTTATTTCGTGTTTACACATGTTAACATGCGCGGGCAGTATTAGTTTCAGTTCAACGACACTGTGACGTAACAAATTAGGTCATTGACGTCGCTCTCCTCCTTGATCCTGGCTTAAGACTGGCACTACCACAGAGGGGCGGTGGAGGAGTCTGCCTCCAACTCGATCGGGTCTAAGGCACTCTGTAGCCTATGCATACATATATGCATTTATATACATACATGCATATATATACATATTACATATGATATATATATATATATACACCTTCCGGATTACTGCAAGTACGACGTAGGCTGACAAACATCTCCGCCTTCCCTTTCCCAGCCGGTTGCCATGGTAATAAAACGGAAGTGGTGTCACGAGACAAATTTCTAAAGCTCGGATGGCGTCGAGGTGGCATTCCACCCAGACGTGCCATCTCCCCTCCCCTCCCCACCAGCCAGGCGTCTCACACCGACGTCTCCCCCACCCCCGGCCACGGTCTCATCGGCGCCTGAATGATCGTTACCGAAATACCGCATCAATGGAGCTCTAATAAGGTCGCATTTCAGTGTGCGTTTCGAGCGCTCAGATGGAATTATGGGAATGAGAACAGAGCTAGAATATGGTGTTCTGAGTGGAAGACAGATGGCGTGCTGAGTGGAACGAGTTAAGAATATTGTCGTTAATTAAATGGCCGATGCTTTTCAAAAATTAGACATGTAATATGATATACACTAGCAATTCATCGTAGATATTATACACTAGTAGTCAGAGGCGGAGACTTTGGGGGCGGCAGGAGAGAACGGTCCTCTTCAGGTGGGGGACGGTAGCTGCCTGTATCTCCCCGAAACTTCATTAATATTTAATTAATAGTTTAAGTATATACAGTGTTTTCCAATTTCATAAATTTTTAGCTGCATTCATGCTTGGGAATTGAAAATATTTCCGACCAAACCCCAAACCTTATTCTTTTGTCTATCTGTCCATTCCACACCCAGGGTCAAGTCTCTACCTATGCTGGTAGTTCAAGTGCAATTTGCAAAATTTTACCAAGATGTCATCAATTCAACCAGTAATGACGGTCATTTTGCGCTTCCGATCAAATCCTGAGTATAACCTCAATATAGCAGAAGCCAGCAGAAAATTGAAGGAGAATTATTTTGAAATGTAATAAGTTACACACGGCTGATTGTCAGATCTGCAGCACAATCTGAAGCGTTTTCTGAACAGGCTCTACACAAAACCGACCTGCACTTACGATTACAATTACAGTCACGATTCAAAGACGTGAGATGAAAATCAGACGTTGATGGCTTTCTCAGAGAGAGAAACCCGATATCTCCGAACTCGTTTTCGAGCACGGCCTAAGATCGATGGGTGTGTACTGAGACTAAGAGTGAGAGGGTCGCCTGTTCGGCTGAGGAGCAGCTGTGCTCGGCAGCTACTTGACTGCTCAAAGGGCCATCGAGCTCTAATGGCGACAAAGACGTCGCCAACGGCGGTGCATCATCACTAATTAATCATCAAATAGATCTTATAGGTTGTTCAATTGGTTATTGGAACGCGATGAATGTCGGCTTAATCGTAACCTAAAACACATCCACTATTATTGTTATAGTTATTATTCCATTGTTGTTGTTGTTGTTATTATTATTATTATTATTATTATTATTATTATTATTATTATTATTATTATTATTATCATTATCATTTTCAATTTCATTATCATTATCATTATCATCATCATTATCATCATCATTATCATTATCATTATCATTATTACTATTATTATGATGATGATCATAATCATCATCATCATCATCATCATCATCATCATAATCATCATCATCATCATCATCATCATCATCATCATCATCATGATTATTGGTAAACCATCGAACAAATATACAGACTCATTAGTTTTTAGTTGACAGTTTTGAATATTTTTTAAACGTAAGAGTCTTCAGTTTCCTGAATGTTCCAATCTGAGCCCGAGGGGCCCAGGACTGCTACAGAGTTTAAAACTTGGAAGGCGATTAATAATAATAATAATATTACTATTATTTCTATTTGTATTATCGTAATTATTAATATTATTACTACTAATATTGTAATTGTCACTGCATCATCATCATCACCATCGTCATCGTCGTCGTCATCATCGTCATCTTTGTCGTCATTATCATCATCATTGTTAATATTTTTATTTCTATTAGTATTATTATCATTATTGTCATTACTTAGCGCAAATAATAATAACTAAACATACTCTAATGATAAGATGTAAGTTGGTTGAAGTAATGTAACATGGAAATGGTGGATGTAGGGTAAAGTTCGACGCAGACGGGTTCAATAAGTTAGGTTCAGTGCGGTGCATTCTTTAAACATTAATCACGCTGAGGAGACGTGCGTATAATACGCCTCTTCCTCCCTTCCTCATCAGGGTTATTTTCCTCAGGGTACATTCCTCAAACAAGGCACACACAGGATGAGATCAATCTTACTTACTTCAGTAGACAGCTCGACCTTTTGCGTCATCCGTACTCTTCCTTTTCCCGAGACAGCTACAATGTCTGACACGCGACATATTTCTAATATTTGCAAGCGATTAGTTATTTCCGTCGTTTTATTGCTTTCTTTAACGTCGATAATTTTGATTTCCCTTCGGTGTCTTGTCACCATTTCTTTTGCACTTTTCGCTTTATTTATGGCGAAGAATAATATAATAGGTGATTGTTTTGAAAGAAATGCAAGTAGCCCACGCAGATGATGTCGTGCAGTGTAGTTAGTGGTCTTTCAGATTTGAGACTCCTTCCAGGGGGTTTCAACTTTGCTATGCCAAGATAAAAATCTGAGGCCTACAATCAGAAGAATAAGTAGAAAGGTGAAGAGCTGTCCCTTTAAGATAACTGAATGGCGTTGGCCACCATGAAATTGAAGTAGGTCTATTAGCGACTTAATTTTCTTAGCCTCAGTAATGAACCTAGGAAGAATTAACTCTAGGATTCAATTTCTCCTATTAAAAATTTGCTTACCTATTCCATTTGCCATATAAAGAATTTGCTGTCGGATTCGGGAGTGTCAATTCACCAACTGGAGTCAATGGAGTGTTTCCTAGTAACAATACATTCTACGTGTCAATTATTCCTGTAGGACAATCTATTCATGACGTGGCATTAAGTTGATCCAATGATATTCCTACTAAGAACTAACTCCGCAAGTCAATGTATTATCCTAGCATAAATTGACAGGGAGCGCTTAAAATGGAGAGTCGATGCTAATCGAAATTTGGGGTCGCCAATCGCAAGCAATCTAATGCTCAACGATCCACCATTGTTGTCGTTGAACTCATAATTATGCGCCCGAGACATCAATTTTGCGATAACACCCCTTCCGCAAACAATATCAGCGCGCTTCATCATGGGTGGCGATCCCGGGGTCCCCCACCTTTTTCAGGTGTATAATTGACTTGGAATTACTGCCTAGTAAAAACTCTGAAACGTCTTACTGAGCAGGGACGTTACAGCCGTCAACCCCCTCTGAGTGATGGAGGCAAACACCCGGTCCTCAGTGCAAGGAAGGCATAGTAATCCCCCTAAGACTAAGAAATTCCCCTACCTGAAATTGGCGGACCTCCTATGTGGACGCCCCTGGCACTGAGGCTTGGTCGTTTGACTATTATATTAAGTTTTAAGGATCTGTCTGATACGGAGAACCGTTCGTCCGTTTACTGATGATTTGACTTAAAAGGCAGCTTATAGAGTTCTGTTGTTGTCATAAACATTCAACGAACCGTCGGTTGTCATCGAAATCAGCAATTGCAATGCAACGGTTGCCATGGAAACCAACCTGCACAAAAGACTGATCGACAGTCGACACCCAAAGGATATTATGTACCTCTGTGGCGAGTAATGTCTGCCCGCCATATATATATATATATATATATATATATATATATGTATATGTATATATATATATATGTATATATATATATATATATGTCTGTCTGTCTGTGTCTTCTGCTCCTATACAGTCTGTATGATTCTTATCCTGGATCAATATTCTGCTGTCTGTCTGTCTGTCTCGCTCTACCATCTTTGCTCATGCATATATATATACATATATATATGCATGAGCAAAGATATATATATATATATATCTTTATATATATATATATGCACATGTATATATTATATACTTTTTCGGTCTTTTCTCGTGTTCTTATGCAGGGTGTCATTCTTAGAGAGCAAGGCCCATTGTAGGAGGTCTTCGTTGCCTGCGGGGGTGCGGGGTGACGGGGTACAACTATTTTGCGGGCGCTTTTTATTCGAGTCCCTGACGTCATTCGTGAGCCGTCTAAGGCAGTCAGTCATTGCCAGGCGGCGACAGCGTTGGCTTATTGATGGATCCATCCGATGGACAGACCTGCAGGGCGTTGGGGCCGAGTGTTGACAGTGGGCCATTAACGTCGCCCTGGGGCCAAACGAGAGCATCCTGGTCAGCACCTACGACCCGGATACAGGGCCTTCGAATCAGTTGTCGATCGGCCATTTCGGATATTTGCTCCACTTAGTGCAGCCGCAGTCAACACCGCAGTCAATAAATTCATCGGCTAATATAGTTCGATCGACACAATCGATGTCTTTCTAAATGTCACTTCCTGCGTGCGTTTGTATTTCTGTCTGTCTGTCTGTCTTTGTCTGTCTTTGTTTGTCTGTCTGTCTTGCAGTTGGTTTGCGACGTTGGTCAAGTTCATATCGACATATATGATAACTTTGTTTTCACAAGATCTCAGAGATTTATTAAGGGTTACTCAACCAAAGGATGACTGTGTGAGGTTACGTAATTGGTCATAAGGTTAATCAGGTTTGAAAGCGCCCAGTGTTGGGCCAATGTCCTAGGGACAAAAAGATCAAGACGATCAACGGGATGAAGAAAAAGATAACGGCTTTAACAAATTGCCAAAGAGAGGCCAATGGAGAGGGAGTCAATGAAGTTCAGCGAACTGACAAAGTTAGTGATTCGAAAGTTCATAGGAAGCGGGTTATCAGCTTTGCAGCTTTCTTTAGATATTAACTGAAATGGAAAGAGACGATCCTTAGTAAGCCCAATGAGAAGGGAATTGCAGTAGTCAATTCTAGAACATTTTAAAGCATTTAATAAAGTAGTGAGTGTAGAGGATGAGAGGATGGTGATGATGGAAATTGCAGTTTAGAGACACTGTGTGATGAAAAAGATTATTAGCGTCGCCCTCCTCTTTAATCCAGGCTTGGGACTGGTCCAGAAGATGCCTTGAATGTAAATTGGAGGAGCGTGTGATATAAGAGATGTGTTCAACAAAAGTAAGTGAACTTTCAAGGGTAATACCCTGATCCAGAGCACTTCAGTAATGATGTATTTGGGACCTTTCTTTCTCCGTCGGGTTCAACCCCCGGCTTCTATACTGACCGTCTCAGATAAGCAACTTAGGTTAAAAGAATTTGTTGGTGAGGAAACTAAAATAACTATCAATTGTTTCGAGTGCAACGTATTAGTAACATTACAATCGAACGATGTTTGTGCACATTTCAATCTGGACAATTTACATCCCAAGCTCTTTTTCAAAAGCTAACACTAAAAGATCCCATTCATTTTTGAAAATTTTTGTTTTTGGTGAGCAAATAATTGAGCCCAGAGATGTTTATCATATTTTGAGTATGGCTATGTTTGTGTAGATATGGCTAAATGTGTCTGTTTGTCTGTTTGGGTGTCTTTGGATAGGATTCCATGTACTCGTTGGCTCTCAAGTCTCTGGTTACACTGAGTACAGCGCTGCTCTTGATATTGATCATCGCCTATCACGGTCTTCAAGCAAAGGTTAGTTACCCAAGCCATACTCGTTTCCCCTTCTCTTTCGATCTGTCTGTTGCATTGTCTCTCCCTCTCTCTCTCCCTCTCTCTGTCTGTCTGTCTCTCTCTCTGTGTCTCTGTCTGTCTGTCTATCTATCGATCTCTGTCTCTCACATACACTCTCCGTTTCTCTCTCTCTCTCTCTCTCTCTCTCTCTCTCTCTCTCTCTCTCTCTCTCTCTCTCTCTCTCTCTCTCTCTGTGTTTTACTCAAGCTCTCTCTCCGTCACTTTGATTCTTCTGTTTGTTTCGTTGTCTCTCTCTCTACCTGCATCTGTCCTTATCCCTCTCTCCCTCTCTTCCTCCCTTGCCTGGTCTGTGTTGCTAATACTAAATCCTGTTAACGACGTTTTAGTCTGTCTGTTGATCATCTTACGCGTCCGTCTGTTTGTCTTCGTATTTCTCTCTGTTCGTCTGTCTGTATATACGTCTGTCGATCACTCTCGTTACTTCTGTCTTTGCATATGTAATCACCTTGCTTGCTTTCTCTTCTTATTTCTGATTTGCCTATATAATGTCGCAGTGGTGTCTGTTTCTCTTTGGGTGTTGGTGGTGTTGGTGGTGGTTGTAGTGGTGGTGGTGGTGGGTGGTTGTGGTGGTGGGACGATGTACGTGTACACACATCGTATGCTCCTAATGACCTGATGGTAGTAACACACTTCAACGATTATGGACACGCTGCCAACCATCTGTCAATGGACATAAATTATGCATCAATGACTTGCGATGATCCGCGCATGAAATTAGTCATACACCGGTCGCATAGTACACGCCCATAGATACGTGGCCTAGATTAGGAAAAGGGGAAAGTAGGGGATGGAGATTTGGGTAGTCAGAAAGTGGTGGTGATGATGACGCTTACAATGACGACGACGATGATGATAATGATGACGGCGATGATGATGATGATGATGTGATGATAATGATGATGACGACGATGATGACGCTGGTGTTCGTGACCGTCGCAGTTCTAGACCAGATCAGAAGGCAAATTATTGTCTGTCTGCTGTGATGAGACGAGCCTTGGCTTTCATTTTGAGCTGTCGGGAAGGGTGGAGGGAGAATGAAGCATTAAGAGAGATACGGACAGAGTGGGGGACACATGGAAAGACGGAGTGAGAGAGATAGACGGACAGCTAATTAGACGTAGGGGCAGATGAGGACCCAAGGGACACAGTGAAATGACACAGCAATGGGTCATGATGGAGAGAGGGAGAGAGGCAGAGAGCGAGAGAGGGACAGGAGGGAGAGAGGGAGAGGCAGAGTGGGAGGGAGGGAGAGAGAGAGGGGGGAGATAGTATACATGGTTAGAACGAAGTAGAGAAACGACTTCGCGTACATATAATATATATAGGCTATATATATATATATAATATATATTTTTTATATGTATGTATATATATATTTATATGTGTGTTCGTGTGTGTGTGTGCGCGTGTATGACGATAGAGTGCGTGAAAAAAATGAATGGCGAGAGTGAGAGAGCGATTCATGAAATGAGGGAAGTGAATGGAGAGTGAGAAAGAGAGAACGAAAGATTTCAAAGAAAGCTAGAGGGATGGATAGATGGGCGGATGGATGGATAGATGAATGGATGAATGAATGGATGGATGGATTGATCGATTGGTTGACTGATTGATTGATTGGTTGATTAAAAGATGGATAGATGGATGGACGGACGGATAAAGCGAAAGAAAACTGGACAGTTCGAACGAGAGACAGACAGACAGACAGACAGACAGACCACCAGACAGACAGACCACCAGACAGACAGAGTTATAAGAGCATGCATCGGTGGATCTGCCTTCATCCTTCAATCCTATGTCGAGTTGACGCATGCCGACGTCTCCCGATTTCTACGTCGTCCTGGCATTTATATTGCTCACGATTCCAAACATATCACTGGACCGAATTTCTGCGTCTGCTTTTAACTTAACAGATTGTTGACTTTCAGCAATGCAAGCGAGAAATGCGATCCATCCATCGCCGGCTCTTTATACGACCACAGGATGCTGCTGCTGCTTCTATAGAGCGATGAATGATGGTGATGACGATGATGTTGATGATGTCAATGTTGATGATGCAAATAGCGGTGATGAATTAATCGCTGGTGATTATGGTGATGATGACGTTGATGATAATTTTAACTGATGTGCATGATGATGAGCCGTTGTATGTTCTTAGACAGATGGATGGATGGACGGACGGACGTACGGACGCACGAATAGATAGATAGATAGATAGATAGACAGATAGATAGATAGATAGATAGATAGATAGATAGATAGATAGATAGATAGATAGATAGATAGATAGATGGGGTGGCTCTTGGGCTTCGTTCAACTATTCTGATAAGTTTTCCATTTTAGTTACTTGTAATACACCTCTTAGAGCTGTAGAGCCATGTGTATGTTTGTAGTTTCATAAATTCGTAAATAGAATAGAATAGATTCAATAGAATAGAATTGAATAGGATTTCTTTCGTTCTGTTTACAACTCTGATGTTTTGCTATTATCCATTCTAAAACTTTCCTCCTGACAATTTTTTCTGGTGCTCAATCAGAGTCGCGTGATAGCTATTGCAAGACTATGGCTGTACCCTAGTTGATTTTCACTATTCGACCGAATACGAATAATTGGACTAACTATTCGACCGAATACGAATACGAATAGTGTACCAAATGGATCTACTGACAAAATTTCAAAAGCGAGCAAAAGTTTCAGTTCAGTAATTTAAGACATATACTAAAAGTAAACAATTAGCTACATGTGATTTTTGCATCCATCTGCCAGTCAGTGAAAACAAATTTAATTAAACTTAGAAATGAGACGGCTGACACTGCGATACCGTGGTTCAGGCAGTAGATAGTTATTTCAGTCCACAAAAACAGATGTCACGTGACCACTATTCGTAGTCGGTATGACCAATACTATTCGGCCGAATACCGAATAGCCGTTTAGCCCACTAGTCGGCTCCGAAGCGATTACGAAGCGAATATTCAGTACAGTTCTAGTCATTGCTGTTAATTTTGCTGATGATGATAGTGATTAGAATGATGATGCGGGCGACGAAGTGGGATTTGATGACTATGACGACGAAGACGATGATGAGGATGATGATGAACAGCTCGTTAACTGAACTAATACAGTGTACGTGCACAAAAATGTCTGATTGCATGCAACGCTTGGTTCGTACCGAATTGCCTTTGGAATAGAAGAACTCTACACAGAGTGGCAGCGCGAATAGATTAAAAGCGCAACATGAATAATCGAATATAAGGAAAAAGTAATGAAACATCGCAATTTATTAGTCATTGTTTCAGTGATTACGACGATGATTATTAAGCAGAAGCAATACACGACTAGCGTAACCAGGAATAATAACAATTGTTAGCGACTCTGAATAGAGATCAACAGGGGGCACTATATAAATTTCGATTGACTGCTAACTTGAGTTAGGATGATAAAATTGGTCGTACAGTGAAGATCTTTCTAAGGCTAGTGGACCAACAGCATGACAAATAGGTGCGGTATTGGGCAGAGGCTGTACGAATCAGAGATACTAATAATATTCTTCGTTTAATTTCAAATTGACTGACCGCAGTATGATTACAAGTACAGTAAGAACGAATGATGACAAGTTATTACAGGAGTCGAATTTAGCCGTCGGCAGCCACGCAGGGCGCCCATTACCGTATACATCTTCATTTTTAACAAACGCCGCCGCCTAACGAAAGAAGAAACGGGGGATACGGTTCTCGAACTCGGTTCCTCAGCGCTGCGTCCCAGTGTGTTCACCACTACTCTACACCTAGTGTTTTATTTCTTCATAGCAGTTAACAAATTCAAGCTGTTAAATATGATGCTTAAAAAAATAAATAGCTTGTGGTAAAATCAATGTCTTAGAAATGTCTTTAGCTATTTAACCCTTGCAATGGGAGGGGAAGGGGGGAGAGGGTAGAGTACAAATGTATATATATATATATATATATGTACCTTTACATGTATGTGTGCGTTGACATGTGTTGGTGTGTAATCCTTCTGTTGTATACGCGCTGTGTGCGAAGATTAAGTGGATCAACGACGATGAGGTTTACTAAGCAATGCACGACGTGTTCATAATTATGTTCTATGCATGAGGAGTCTGAAACACACCATGCAAG
>CAUFVP010000069.1:0-10000 GCA_959347315.1 Bimastos eiseni
GACCCAAGCGGCGACCCAAGCGGCTTTGTTTTCAATTTCCAACGATGGCAATTATACCGCACGCATTAATCGACCCGTCCGCGTCGTCAGGAAACCTCGTATACAGCTGGTGAAGACGGCCAGGTAATCTAATCCCTTCTTATAATTCGAAGAACGGGAACAAAGAGTCGACTCATCAACTGGTAATAATCCGTCACCTTTGATGTCCCGCATTGTCTGGAAATGTACAAAGCGTCGTGTTCTACATCGATGATCGTCTCCTGTCGAGATTGTCATGTAATGAAGAGAAGGAACAGAGGTTCCACCGATCACATTGTACGCTTCTTGTATCCATCATACGTAATCATATGTGGATTTAACTGTATGCGTTTGATGCATGCGTATTGATCTAATACTTCTTTGTATTTATTCTGAAATTTGATATCGCCTTGTCTTTGAACATCTTTTGCTCAGAAGTGCACTCACATGCCTCGACGGCGCAATTGCATTTGTACTGCAGAGCAATTGTGCGCGAAGGACTTGCTCAAGGTCCCTACATAGCGACTAACGCATCGGACGAGGGTCGAACCCGCTCGCTCAGCACACACTGAACGTTACGGGCGGACCACTCTAACCAAAGATAATTTATCTATTGCTACCAAATCAAGACTGCGATAGACTTATTTGAGTCTCGCAATTCATTCATTGAGGCGTTTAT
Organism: Bimastos eiseni; assembly: GCA_959347315.1. Classification (NCBI taxonomy): domain Eukaryota; kingdom Metazoa; phylum Annelida; class Clitellata; order Crassiclitellata; family Lumbricidae; genus Bimastos; species Bimastos eiseni. The sequence continues at coordinate 698 of CAUFVP010000069.1, forward strand.
ATAGCGAAACCTACAAGATTACTAAAATCTGGCGCATTTCCGAACCAACCCGACTGAAAAGAACGGTAACCATCGTGTTATCCTACGATAATTAACACAATCCTTTCTTCGTATGACCTAAGTTACCCTTAGAACCCAAGTGAAACGTTTCCACCTTGACACCATGCTTTGTCTCTCCAGTTTAATAGAATCTGACTCCGGATACACACCTGGTGAAGACACTATACCTTTAAAGACTTTGCTTTTGTGAATCATATCTGTTATCTATGGTAGACTTTCAGTTGATCACTCCATGCGGTTCTGACTAATAAATCGCCTAAAATTGATAAATTTCTTAGAATTAAGGGATTGCTTAGAATTTATAGATTCCTTAGAATTGATAGATTTAATAGAAGTATCATCACAGGAACACATTTCCAAAGAGATCAGCGCAGGTGGTGGGTGCATAGGCCACAACGATAAAGTACAATCACAATTCACTCCAGGACAAAATAGAAGACAGACCTGTTTACTTTTTGTATACTTTTTGCTACGCATTTTTATCGTTCTTTTAATCTCGTCTTCGCCATATATTCGGTTTGCTCAGTGTTGTATAGGCGTGTATTGCATACACACAATGATATGTTTAATAGGTTGAGTGAAGATCAGGCCATGTTTATCAATTGAATTTATTATTTGAATGTAGAAATTGTGACGGAACACCCCCTTTATTAACTGCCTACTCTTGGGGTATTGGCACTGAGCTTTGGTCTCCTCAATCAACGACCAGGATGACGACAACACCTAGTTTTGGCGAACGGGTTCGGTTACCGGAGTATGACAGTAGACTTCTTCCGTTTAACTGATTCTGTATTGCAAATCAAACAACCTACTACCCATCAGTAATTATAACTGGAGTTCGAGTTAAGTGTCAGACGATCACAACACTGTCCCAGTCCTTTATTCTGGAATGTTTCACGAAGCTCTGAGGCGACGACGACGACTGACGATGACTACGGCCAAAGACTCGCAGTCGTAGGCGAAGATCGACGACTAAGGCCACGCCAGCGACACGCAATCAACTGACGACCACGCAGAATGCTCGACGACAGTGGCCAACACCCCTAGTGTGGCGACGACGATGACGACGACAGACGACAGAAGAACTTCTGTGACCGGAGAGGCAGGCAGAGTAGCGGGCAACGACACCCCTGCTCCTTCGGCTGAACTGCACTCTTCTGTAGCTTCTGCTCCTGACTGACTATGGACTGCTCTGCTCAGGACTAGTTCTTGACTGCTCCAACTCTGAATGACTGACTGACTCTGACTCTGACTTGGGCTGCGCTATTTATACAGATTTGCCCGAGCCAGCCAACTTTTCGATTCTGGGCCAACCAACTTCGCGCCAATTATTGGGCCAGTCAGCCAATTCCCGCCAATTGTTCCAACTGTTTAGCCAACTCTGTTGGGCCAACTGCAAGTCCCGTTGGGCCAACAGCAAGACCTGTTGGGCCAACTGCCAAAACCGTTGGGCCAACTGCCAAAACCGTTGGGCCAACAACGTTGGGCCAATTTCGATAGTTCCCGATGGGCCAACTATAAATCCCGTTGGGCCAACTGCATTGGGCTAACTGCAAACTACGTGGAGCCAACTAAGACAACTCTTGTTGGGCCAACAGCAAAACCCGTTGCGCCAAATACATTGGGTCAGCTGAAACAAATTACGTGGGCCAACTATTCGACTAGGCCCTCCCTCCTAACGCTTTGAGCGGCCAATAGCACCATGATCCGATAATTGTAAAACAAAATCAAAATAATCAAAAATGGGGCAGGTCAGATTTGCTACAAAATTCTTTGATTGCATCGTGAAAACATTTGAAACCGGCGATAAAATTGCGCACCATAATGCGCTTGTCATTCTGTCGGATGTGTCAGGCAGAAACGTTCTTCAACCAAGACGTCATGCGCAGGACACATGGAAGGAAACTGCCAGAGGCAAGATTAGGAAGAGATCTCAAACGAAGAGGAGAGAATGAGCAAGAGAGAGAGAGACAAAGAGAGACAAAGAGAGACAAAGAGAGAGAGAGAGAGAGAAAGAGAGAGAGACAAAGAGAGACAAAGAGAGAGAGAGAGAGACAAAGAGAGAGAGAGAGTGAGAGAGAGAAGAGAAAGAGAGAGAGAGAGAGATTCAGGTGAATTATAGTTGAAGAAGATGCAACAGAAAGAATAGACAGACAGACAGACAGACAGACAGAAAGGCACATCACATGGCCAAAAAGAGGGACGTAAGCCTTCGTCGGATGGACGAAAGAAAAGAAAGAGCAACGATGCCTACAGCTGGGAGTTGAATTTCCTCGGAATTGAGAGTTGGTCGTGGAGAGCGTGCAATCGTCGTCGCTCATTTGCACGACAGCAGCAGAAGCATAAGGAGGAAGAGGAGAAGGAGGGGAGAAGGAGAAGGGGGAAGAGAAGAAAGAGGAAGAGGAGAAGGAGGGGAGAAGGAGAAGGAGAAGGAGGAAGAGAAGAAAGAGGAAGAGGAGAAGGAGTGGCGTTGGTCAGTGGTGGTTGCGACACCTTTGCCATCGTCGAAATCCGTCGAATGCTGATTGAGATGAGGATCAGCGGTGGATTAGTTTGGACGACGACAAACAGAGAAAATGGAAACAAGTGAGACGACGACAACGACGACGACGAAGACGACGACGATCGCCTGATCAGGAAATGAGACGAAATAAGCGCAGAATTAGTGGGAGACGAGTGTCACCACACGCATACTAAGAAGACTCACTACGTACATCAACTGAAGACGTAGATAAACTGACCGACAGAGAGACATGTGGACGTCAGACAGAAGACACGCAAGCAGATGTAATGCCACAGTCAGATAGGACGGCAGATTGACATCATTGTCAGGAAAGGCGACGCGCCAACATACAATTAGAAAGAAGTATGAACAGACAGACAGCAATGGAAAGAACCGAAGTTGGAGTAACGGTGTGCGTAGTGCATTTGTGTAAGTGTGTCTGTCTGTGTGTGTGTCTGTCTGTCTGCGCGTGCGTGGATGTGTGTGTGTCGGGTGTGCGTGTGTGAATGTGTGTGTGTGTTTGTGAGTGTCGGGTTTGTGTGAGAGAGAAAAAGCAGGCGGAGACAGGTTGAGACATGCAGAGGCATACAGAGACAGACGTACAGAGACAGACAGAGACAGAAGGAGACAGGCACAGATAGAAAACGATAGGCACAGTTAGACAGAGAGAGAGACAGGTCATTGTCTCACTCTTTTCTTATTCCGTCAGCGTACTGATCCTAAAAAGTTATTTCCCGCTGAAGCAGAAGCAGTGAACAGATTTCAGGAGTAGAAGGTCTGTGCATCAACTGGGAATAACTTCGACCTAGTTCACCACTTATATATCCTTTTCAAGATCTTGCTATTTTTCCCGCGAAATTTGAAGCATATTTACATAGACTGTGGAGTTGGAGATAGACTAAAATGAGAAGCTGGTCGAGACATATCGACTCCCTCACCTTCTATGCATCTGCTCAACTGAGATAGATTAACTCGAGAGAGTAGGCTTGCATTCTAAAATTTATGTAGGGCTTATTAAGTGTTTGTAAAGTTCTGACCTGCAAACTATCTACTGTCCAGCACAATAGTTGAAAACTACGTTCATCCTGGTAAACATAATTATACGGTTGCAATTCATTTCAACATTGGGCGACATAGAGTAATTGATGATGTTGTTGTTGTGCTCTTCTTCTATTCATTATCACTATCATCATTATATTAAAGTTTATTATTCATTTACTATTATTATTATTATTATTATTAATTTATCAGTGTTACCAATTTATTATTATCATCCCTATTAATATGATCATTGTCATTATCATCATTAAACCTATTTTTGCTTTTATTATTAATATTTTTCCACGGTAGGTCGAATTTCTCAGGTCATACAGAAATTGTCCGTAGACATAAAAATGGGTGACATGGAACTATTAGGTTACCTTCGATTCAGACTGTCGAGATCACCACAAAAGCACCGTGTGTGTTGTCTTAGTGCGTCAATCGATGTCAGTAGTATACAAGAAAAGTCCAAGTGACCTCTATTCTAGTGCAATGGTGTAACTCTATGCTTCATTTGACTATGAACCAAAGACAGTAACTTTTGGTGGTCGAAACATACAATGTACAAAGAAAGTATTTTGATCAGTATTACAGATCGCACTGCAGACGGAAGTTCGGTGTAGACGAACCTTAGACAATAATATACCACCTGACCGCAATAAATACCCGTCAACATGTGAATAGACGTTTTCCGATCAATTTTTATCAGAACTCAGCATGTTTCAACTGATGATGTTGCTGTCACCTCAGCTGCACCGCAGGCACTAAACCGGAATGGCTTTTCTTGGTTCATCATGACATAATTGAGCGGCTGCACTCTGCGCTTTCGGACGTAATAACAACGACCGATGTCACTCTCGCCTATGCACCATAGCCCTGGCTTATGTAAATCGCCTGTAACTGTAATCCTGTCTATAAGTCATTTTCTCTGTATGTCTGTCTCTTAGTTCTTATTTTTATTTAGGCAATGTCTGACTGATTGACTGACTGACTGACTGACTGACTGACTGACTGACTGACTGACTGACTGACTGACTGACTGACTGACTGACTGACTGACTGACTGACTGACTGACTGACTGACTGACTGACTGACTGACTGACTGACTGACTGACTGACTGACTGACTGACTGACTGACTGACTGACTGACTGACTGACTGACTGACTGACTGACTGACTGACTGACTGACTGACTGACTGACTGACTGACTGACTGACTGACTGACTGACTGACTGACTGACTGACTGACTGACTGACTGACTGACTGACTGACTGACTGACTGACTGACTGACTGACTGACTGACTGACTGACTGACTGACTGACTGACTGACTGACTGACTGACTGACTGACTGACTGACAATGACTGTTACCCCTATAGGTTCAAGATGGTTCAACTCATTATTTTGCGATGGTAACTTTATAAAACAAATGTCATTTAAGCTAACTACATGGGAACAATCACTGCATTTAGGTCGTTTAAACACCGAACATAATATAGCTACAAAATCCGGCTTCAAAGCCAAAAGCAATAAATCACGAATCAGTGACAAAGAAGTCACAAAACCAAGGAGAGACGTCAAGAGATCAAAGGTCAAAGGTCCATGCCTAACATAACAGATACTGTCCAGTAAGATGCAAATCGTGGCTGGAAACATGAAGTGGGAGATCAAGTTGTAGAACATGTCAATGTACGGCGGTCATTAAAGATAAGTTTCCAATTCCATCTGCGTGTATACAGATTGCATCCTAGTCCACAGCTTTTAGTTTGAACTGACATTGTAATTGTCACAAAGATACAGAATTTTTCAAAGCGCTACTCTCTTGATATTGTGAACAGTTATAAAAACATGGATTTAATATCTGCGAACACTAGACATTAATATGACATGGAGCCATCACAGAGAAATTATACTTTACGGAAAGCATATAATAACCTCTTAGCAGTCCTGCTAATAATACACAGTGAATTTGCGGACAATAGCAAATTACGCAGGATATGCTCATCGTGTGGCGGACAATAATTGATAACTGCAGACAATGTCATCATGAGGATGTGTTTCTGGAGTAAATTATTATCTATCGCTTTTCATCTCTGCAGTCAATCGTTTCAACACTTAAGATAACGTGACAATCGATTATTATTCTTCGGGAAATTAGTCAACACGTGGAGAGACATCCTTCCTATACCATCCACTTCACGGAATTAATGCACGGACGATGAATTGCATGCGATGCTAAGTGATACCGTTCGGAGGGCGAGAAGAATGGTGGGCCTGGTGATCAGTAGGAGAAAGAGGAGAAGCATTTTAAAGGTATATCGATATTCTTAAGAGATCCGTAAACAAGTAGTGACCAAGCTAACCCCAAGAATCACTCAGTGCTGTATCATCGATGTGTCGAACTGAATACTGTGAAAGATAGCCCTGACGAAGACGTCGATCATCTAAAAATGAACCCTTCTTAGGTTTGATTACCGGTTACATTTTATATCACGCGCTTCGCAGACTCATCTTGGGTCATCAACTTCCATTATAATGTAATTGGTCGCGAACCCACCTTCAGCGCTGCAACCGCTTACACGGTTGGACTATATACTAAGCTGCGCGTTAAAAATTTTGCTGTCAAATACTATTATGAATGACGTCCAGGGTCGAGTGTAACGGCTTCTATCGAAGGCATGGTCAGATACTTCGGTCACGATGAAGTCACTGGTGATGGAGGAAGCCGTCAACTCAACTGGATTTGAGCGAAAAGGGGTTGGATGATGGAGCGGATGAGTGAGCGGAGTGGAAGAATGAGGTTGAAGAAGGCAAGAAAGAAGGTAGAATTCTTGATAATTAAAATTCATGAATTCATGTCCCACAATTGCATTTAGTCATTTATTGGCATAGTGATATTATGTCTACCAGAAACTGCTTAAAAGATAGTGACACGGGAACAGGAAATGTGTAGCAATTCATGCAATCTGTTTTAACCTCACCCCTCCCGTCCTCCCCGGCCCAAGGCCCCCGTTCTCTGAACTGTCCCACAACTTTCGCCCCAATCCTCTCATTATTCTCGCAGCCTGAAAGATGAATCAAATCACCTTAACATTATCATCTAAACCATGTTTGTCATTAAAGCTTGTGAAAACTTCAGAGTGAAATGTTTGAACATTGTTACCCTTTCGCGGTACAAATCTTTACATGCCCATTACCGTACTGCTACCGCTGTTGATGCCAAAACTCTTCACCATTGCCGATGAATATCGCCGCCCAAACTGTTACGACGTCTGAGCGTCACTCTGTATTCAGCTTAAATACATGTGTGCGTGTATATATTAATGTTGCTGATACATCTTGGCCAAAGTACAGTCGACAACAGTTGTTTGTGCGAATTGCCTGTCCTGAACGAAAACAGGATCTATGATAACTATAGGTTTTTACATCGGTACATGCACACATGAACAACACGTAGGTAGACAATCAATGCTGAATTAGCAGTCTGCCTGCCTCTCTATAGGCTAGATAGTATCTGTCTCACTATCTGTCTGGCTATCTGTTTGTTTGGCAGTCTGTCTCTATCTGTCTGATTCACTGCCAGTCTGTACATAGGTCAATGTGTTGTCATTCGACAATCTCTTATTCACTTTCTTCTGTAAGCCTAGATCTGATTTTCAATCAATCAGCTTATACTTGCTAAACGCTGCTGAGCGCCACTTACCTATAATGGCAAGGTTTATTTGTTACAGTCTTTATCAACAGCATTGATTTAGCTCAGTGGCTTTAGGCTGAATCCCAAATACGACAACATAACTGACAAGAATTTCACTTGACGCAAAGATTCAAACCTTGACATAAAGCTAGAAGTAAAAAAAAGTGTGAAATCGATCGTCGCTAATGTCTTCGGCTTAGCACTGTATTTATGTGAGTCTTGTTAATGGGTATGTGGACAACTGATCATTGGACGGTTGATCGCCGAACGATTGACCACCGAACGATTGATCATTGGACGGTTGATCACCGGACGATTGATACACCGATCTATGTACTTTGAGGGACTGCGATGGGCCTTAACGTTTGGTGATTTTTATCTTTTATAGCGGTGAATGCGGCATTTCTCTTTCTACCTCATTAATTAAAGTGATCAATGTGTACATATAAATCTTTATAGGAATTGACAGCAACAGTGATCAATCGTCCGATGATCAACCATCATTAAGCGCCCTTGCAGCGGCATGGCTGCGTTACGGCGCTCTAGAAATCGCCTGTTTATTAGTAATAATCCGCAATGATCAACCATCCGGTGATCAACCGTTCAGTGATCAAACGTCCTAACCCTCTTTCACATTTGAGTCCCTGGTGTTTTGGCAATCGATACTCAATAATTCAGTTTATTTTATAAATTCTTTGATGTCGTTTTGTTTAAACTCACAACTGCCCCGTAACCTGTCTCTGAATTCTTTGAGTCATCAACCTGTCCTCTTCATCCTTCAATGAATTGAACTCTGATTCTAATTTTTTTTTCTCAGAACAACTACCAACTAATGTCTTGCAGTCCTCAATAACGGAACAGACAGATACCCGACGAGTTCTCGGTTTCGATATAGCACTTTCTAAGATAGTGAGCTGTTATATTCGCCTATAATGACACGACAGTGTGCCGTGTCTCGGCTGTTCCCAGCAGCCCCCGTTGACAGAGAAAATAGCATACACCAACAACAGGTCTTGCATTAATTTTGGCTAAAAATATCAACATCCATATCTGGCTAAGCTATTAATTATTCCTAAGAGCTCACGTTATCTTAGATCAAACACAGGGCTTACATGTCGTCTTCCCAAGACACCAGTTAATAAGTCTTCCGCGCCATTAATGTGGCCTGTTAGTCGAGCAAACTCCTTGTAGACTAATTGGGTCATCTGTTATTAGCCTAATGTCACTCTCGTTCCGGGCTTTCTCACAAAATTTCTCTCAGAGGTCTAAGTATTTTCACAAACTGCGTTACAGACTGCATTAATAGCCACATAGCGAGGCAACTGAGGAGTTTCTACGCCGAATTGAACTGCATAACACGTTACATTGCGTCTGGGTTTCGACGAATAAATGCATTAGAAGAAAATCGATTCTAACGAAGACGCCGTCTTTCTACAAAGTGTCTGACACTCGCCGCAACAACATTAGACGACATTGTCAGATCTCACGACCGGACGAAAGAAATACGGTTCGACGGAAGAACGGCTGAACGGAAGTACGCGCAAACGGAAGAACGAATAATCGACCGACCAGATAGAGCGATCTCAGACATTCAATTATTTCAAATTGAACTCTCATCGCATTACACTATTATCTTTGTGACGCTTTAGAACTGCTGCGAATTCTCGGTTCATTTAGATTCAAATCGCTTGGTTATCTCTTCGTTTCGCTTCTGCAGAGTCACGTCGCTTAAGCGTAGACTTATCGACGTAACCGATTTAACGTTTCACGTGTAAATGAACAGTAATTTATTCCCATAAAGGTTTTTCCGGTACCTCTTACAATAAGCTCAAATGATAGGCTCAAATTGTACATGTCCGATGGATGCTGGGAGGGCTATGAGTATGTTTCTTGAAGGGTCGCTATATAAGTGCCCATAATGAATGAATGAATAAATAAATAAATGAACGAATGAATGAGCAAACGAACGAATGAATGATTGAACGAATGAATGGATGAAT
>CAUFVP010000070.1:17500-33948 GCA_959347315.1 Bimastos eiseni
TCTCATGTTGCAAGGTGTCTGTCCATGAAGCCTCAACAGTCTCCGAAAGCGTCGTCTATGTCTGAAGACGGACAAAGGCGTCTATGGTCAACCTGATTCCTTACTAAGAGGATGACACGTTCTCTTGAATCAGACTAATTTAAAGGAGGATGGAATGAGGATGAGGAGGAGGAGGAGAGAGGAAGAAGGGATAGAGAGACAGATGGAGCAGGATGGGATTAAGGGAATGAGGATCTCAGAGGAAGCGATGGGAATAGAAATCAATGAGGAATTGATTAGAAAGGGCAGCATAGCTAGAAAAGGGATGAGGAGGAGAAGGGTGGAGGAAGCTTGAGGAAGTGGTGGAGGATAGCGTAGGAGAAGGAAGCGATCGTAAAAGAAGCTGAATCGCTGTACATATATCAACTGAGCATCATCGCTTATAATTATATATATATATATATATATATATATATATATATATCATTAACTAATGAAGATTCCTTTTTAGTATTTTTTTATGTGTTGACCTCTGACCATCACAATATTTCGTCTTCTTTATATGTGTGTGGTCCCCCTACGGGTCCTCGGTCCCTCTCGGGTCTTATCCTCCCAGTTGAACCTTACGTGTAACGTAGCAACTTATATTTAACTTCGTTACATGTTACTGTTGAGGTCATTAAAAAGAATTTTGTTTGTTTGTATGGATAGAAGACAGAGATTAGAAGGAGGAAGACAAAGGAGAAATGAATTACGCGGAGGAGGAAAGAGGACGATGGATTAATAGGAGAAGCATGGAGGAAGCACAGCATTAGGAGGAGGAAGCGCTGGACGACCGGGCCTTTAAAAAGGGAAGACGAGGATAGGCTGGAATGGAGTAGCGACGAGTAGGAAGGCAGGAAGCAGGGAGAAGAGGAAGACGGAGGAAAGAGTTAAGAGGACAAGGAGAAAGACGGGGAAAGTGGAGGCGTGGAACTAAGACGGGAAGGGGATGATATAGAAGGAGGAGGATGGACGCAGAATGAAGGAAGATCGTTCCAGCGCAATGTCTCAGCAACAGCAGCTGTGGATAAAGAAAGGAGGAAGCGAATAAAGAAAGGAATTGGATGGAAAACCAAGGAAGAGGAAGAAGAAGAGGAGGAGGAGAAAGAGGAGTAGTAGAAGAAGGAGGAGGAAGAGGAGTAAGAGAAGGAGGAGAAAAAGGAGTAGGAGGAGGAGGAAGAGGAAGAAGAGAAGAAAGAGAAGGAGAAGAAAGAGAAAGAGGAGTAGGAGGAAGAGGAGGAAGATGAGAAAGAGGAGAAAGAGAAGGAGGAGAAAAAGGCGGAGGAAGAGGAAGAGGAGGAAAAGGTGGAGAAAAAGGAGGAAGAGGAGAATAAAGAGGTAGAGGAGGAGAATGAGGAGGAGGAGGAATAGAAAGATAAAGAGGACGAGGAGGAGAAGGAGTAGAGGAGAAGAAGGAGCAGGAGTTGGAGCAGGAGGAGGAAGCAGAAGAAGAAGAAGAGGGGAGAAGGAGGAAGTGGAGGATGTGATGAGGTTGGGAAAGCAGCAGGAAGCAACGCAGACAGCTGACGCAACCAAATACCCCGGATACTAATGTCTCCCATCTCGTCTGACCCTTTCATCCTCCTCCGCCCACCCAGAAGCAATTCAGGGCTATGTCGCATCCGCTCATCGGGCCCTAGGGGCTTCGGACAAGATGACGACGAAAGACCGAATGTTCTAAGATGACGCAACGCACAGAACCTCCCTCCCATTCCCACCCTCCTTCCCTACCTTCCACCCACCCTTCCTCCCTCCCACCCTCTATCTTTTTTCCCCTCCCTCCCTACCTCCATCCCTCCTTTGTAAATGTAGTGTCCAATTATGCACATGTGCTCGTATGTATGTATGAATGTAAATTAAACATGTTTTTATGTATGTTCGTGTGTTTCTACTGCCAGATGCAGACGAGTTGGTCAAAGTATCTCTGTGTATGCGTGTGACTCCCAGCGAAAACCGATTTCTAACTTCGTGCTGTGCGTGCAGTGATTGTTCTCAAGATTTTCGATCAAGTGCTGATGACATCACATACGCCACATTATCTTACATTACATTACATCAAATTTCATTTCAAAACATAACAAGTAAAAATTTATTTGATTATTATACAAATATACATGTAAGTCTAATCGTACGCATATCATGACATTACAGTGTATTAAGATAAACTGGAATGCATCACATTCAATGTTTTCACATGAACGCATCAAAGCGCATTATACAACACATACGGAACATCAAAACAAAACTCTGCCAATGTTTGTACTCTTATTGTGCCAGTCCCAAGCGTGGGTAAAGGAGTAGGGCGACGTCAATGTTTAATTTTATCACACAACGCCGTAAAACTGAGACTCAACAGGCCTCGTTATGGCAACATGACAATGGCGTTGTCACGGTAACATCAAATGGCGTCGTCATGGTTACATGAAATGGCGTCCTCATGGTTATATGGCTACATGGCTTCTAGGTATCTAATGGGGTGCAGGGTCACCCTTCTCGGAGACCTTCATTGTCCACCTCCCACAGGCGGCGCTTCTTCCACCTGCCTCCTGCCTCCATCTGATCTGGAGGCCCTGTCCCATTGTCCGGTTCCCAGCCTCCGGGAGTTGCTGCTGCTGCTGCTGTTGATGCTGAGCATGCAATAACTATGCAGACGGAGATCAGATGCGGTAACAATGCAAAGCGCAAACGACTCCACGACAAACAAACCGATCGCAACAGAATCACTACTGTTGTCACACATACACACACACACTCACACACACACACACAAACACACACACAAACACACAACAAACACAGGCACATACGCAGGCACATACACAAACACACGAACCCAGTGGGTCACAATATTTTTTTGGAGTGTATGCGCTGAGTTCTCCCATACTCCTCTGTGTCAGAGAGCGTGCGAATCGCTGTTTACTTCCCAATGCTGGCTTATTTAAGAGATTTGAGTCTCGGACTAGTAAGGTCTTAGCACGGAGGACCCTAAATGCTGCAGCGTCAATTCAAACTGGCGATCGATGGTGCAATATCTCACCCGACCATTTAATTAAAAATTTAACAAGCTTGAGGTCATAAAATTACATAGTTGCTATTACAACGTATACAACTGTACACCAACGCATTGACAGCAGTCATAACTGGTCCACTAATAAATTGGCCAACAGTTTAAAACCCGTTAGGAGTCTCGTACAGGGAGTCTCGTACAGACACTCTCCGTCTTACAAGTCGTGCGCTCCACAATCAGCCACATAACGACGGAATCACACAGTCACACGTCCAGGATGAATAAATTGATAGCCTGATAAGTCGGATGTCCCTTGATCACCCCTTGCATTTACTCCGCTCATTCAAATCTGCCCTACCTCCCACGACCACACACACAATAAACCAGAGGAGATCCTATTCTTGATATCACGAATCGAATATTAAACTCTTTATACGATCACATTATACTAGTCCCCAGATGCGCGCGCATTTTTATAGCGCCGATCTTTAGTAGTAGACTAAGGACGTGTGGACGACGTGAATAGTTGGTAAACAGGAGATCGATTGCTTGATTTGAACGAACGCGTTCTGCTTGTTTATGAGTTTTTATCTCAGCGTAGGCGATCGGAAAATGACGTCCCTATGAACCCTAATCGATCCCTTGGGACTATCGATCGGATTAAAATGCCGTTCTCATCAACCCTAATCGATACTTTGGGTCCAATCTATCTCGGTGCACAACCAGCATCTTACGCAGAGTTATTTGTAACTTATCGCACGTTTGTTTATCGCTGATATATCTATGATAAGAAACCGATCGACAGCGTCCAATAGTTGAGGGCTACCGCCCTCTAACTGTTTCTGCTGCAACGACCCAAGCCTACTCCGTACACTTTGGTTCTGCGTGGCTGAAGCATGGCGTAATGTCAGATATTGTTGCACCGTGATTTCGTTTGTCCTCGTGTCGTGCACCATGCACCCTGTGCAATAAAGTAATGGCGCCTTGCATGGCTGCCGACAGTTACATTCGCCTTGTGTAATAACTTGTCATGATCGTGTAGTCACGCAAACCTATTATTACATCATCAATGTTAATGTTTTACATCACGTAGGTTTAATGTCATGTAAGTATGATGTAATTTCGTGTAACATCGCGTGTAACATAACTTAGTGTGACATCCTGTAACGTTATGCATCGTAAAGAAGACAATTTGTATAGCGCAATAATAGAGAAATGTCAAGTTCATGATAGCAGTATGGATATTCAACGATCGTGTTGGTGATCATTATGGATATGCTACCTACGGATATAATTCGCTACGGATATTATTCATTACTGATATCATTCGTTACGGTTATTATTTGATCTTCGTCTTTATACTCAAAGAGGCGAGATCGTTGCTTTTTTCAGATTCGTCTCTCAGCGGATTTGATCTGACTTTCAGAATCAATCTGTTTCGCTTAAATTCGGTTCCTCTACCAAAATTCAGATAAATCTCTTGCATCTGATTTGATTTCATTTTCAGCGACATTGAATTTCGTCTTTTGCGTCGGTGCACGCAGACAGAATCCGATAACAACAGACGCTTGAATGTTCTCCAATTGTGCATCAGGATACGCATGTTTGTTTGGCTGCCACTTCGTATGTATTTATACATATATACCGAATATACACGTGTTATACACTATGCTATACAAGTTATTGCATTATACGTCTGTATTTCGTTTGTGCACTATAAATGCGTAGATGCTTAATATCGTATTGATAGTTTCCTAGCTATTATGAGTCGGATTATTCTTTTTTCCTCAGTTTTGACCTGAAATCCTGTGAACTATAGACCCACCAGTGCCACCATCCGTTTATATTATTAATGACATTTTAATTGATCGAGTTTTTCCTTTCTTGATATGAGAAATAATCTGTTAGCAGGTTCCTCTTCCAAGATGCATCCCTCCCTCACAAAAACCGATGACTACTCATTTCGTCGCAGATAATTTGGTCGCTTCCATTTCGTCAGGTTAAGCATGCTGTGTGTCAGTTAAGGTCAGGTTATGCGTCGTCAGGGTCGTTTATGGTCAGGGTTAGTGTCTTTTTAAAACGCGACGAAATGAACTGCGACGAAATGAACGTAAGCCCCCAAACCGAACCTTGTCTTTCTTTAAATCGTCACAATCGTGATGACTTGACACCAACCTTTGCCATAATAATTGGCTGGTCTCAAATCAATGGCCTTCATTTCTAAGACTCTGTCCGGTGTCTCCCTTGTCTTGAGCAATCTGTTCTCTTTCCTGCTGGCCAGTCTGGCTTTAGGGTTCACCACTCCACATAGACTGCCTTATTTCCCTACTTTTTAGGTCTAGTCTACTTCTGATATCTGAAATCACTATTTTGGCTCTATATAATGTCTCATCGACGTTCGACATGGTCGATCATAATATTCTTCTCCAAGATCTTGAGGCCTCTTATGGCCTTCAAGAACTCCCCTCTCTTGGGTCCGTTCATAGGTCTACCAATCAGAACGAACAAAAGTGATTGTTACTGGCCACTGCAGAATCTAGCTGGTCAACGCTAAACTTGAACAGGGCTCTCTTCTCGGCGCTCATTTATTTAGCATATACAGGTAATTGACACGTCCTCTCTGGGGTGATGCTGGCTATCTATTTGCTGATGATATGCAGGCATTTTCTTCACGGTTTTCTATAAAAATTAATTTTTTGCAATTAGTCGAGAGTATTTGTTCTGTCTGTATATCTGTTTGTCTGTATGTCTGTCGGTCTGTCTGTCTGTCTGTCTGTCTCTCTCTCTCTCTCTCTCTCTCTCCCACTGATCTTCTTTACTCTTGGATGTCGTCAGATCGCCTCTTCCTCAATGTTTCAACAATTCAGGTGATCTGGTTTGCTGACCCTCGTGCCCTTCAGATGCTTGAACTAGTTGTCTCTGAAAAATCTTCACTCTTCTCCATCTTGATCTTACCTCTGATAGTTCATTAACGTTTCCTCTGATAGTTCATTAACTTTTATTGTGCAGTACATCTCTAATCTTATACGTTCGTCCATAGTTGCAGTTTAACGACACTGTGTGATAACATGGATCGTTAGCATCGCCCTCCTCCCTTATCCAGGCTTGGGACTGGCACTGGCAGAGCGACTGGTTTCGACTCGCCGCGTCGGCGCAGGATTGACTGCTTCCATTAAATACGCTAAATCCGTATAAACTATACGATGGCAACTAAAATTGTATTGCGGTGCTTAAAGATGGCATCGAACAGTGACTAACGCAACATTTAGTATCAACACGATGCAGTTAGAATTTCATGACTACCTTTAGAACTGCATAGCGTCATCTAGACTTACATTGTCACACTTAAGAATAGCTGCTTCTAGTAGTTACAGCCTACTTAATAATTCAGTTATACTTAGCTACCCCACTGTTAGCGCTCTGGCAGTGCCAGTCTCAAGCCTGGATAAGGGAGGAGGGCGGTGTTGACGATCCACGTTATCACACCGTGTCGTTAAACTGCAACTAAGAAACCAGTAAGCAAGCAAGTTATATTTGCACGCAGAGTAGACCGTATACACTTATACGCGTATGCAGTATATAATTATATAGTAGACCGTATATATATGTATTTAGTATATATATATATGTATGTATTTAGTATATACATATATATATGTATTTAGTATATACTATATATAGATATCATAAATATATATAGTATATATACTACGTATACTTATATTATAGTGTACCGACTTACCAATGGTCTCTTTGATGATTGACAGCGGCATGACAATCGTAGCCGATAGCATGTCACTCAGCGCCAGCGACACGAGGAAATAGTTGAACATATTCTGCAGCTTTCTCTTGTAGCAGACGGCCAAACAGACGAGAACGTTCCCGCCAATCGTCATGACGACAATGAAGAAGAGTCCAAGTGCTGCCCAGTTGTAAGTACTCGGGTTCAGAGGTGAGGAAGATGGTAAAGAGAAATCGGAGGATTCGTTGATGCAATTTTCGGTAGCAGTCAACCGGAAGTGATTGAGCGGACTGCCCTGGAAGAGACTGTCTTCCGCCGTCGAGTAACCCGCACCGGCGTACTCTTCCGCCATCGCGGATGAGTGCGTAGAGTTCCTTGCGGTCGAGTGCAGAGCGCGGACAGGCATGGTCGACTGATTACGGGGAAGACCTGAAGTGGAAGACAGAATTCGACCAGTTTTAACGAACAGCAAACGTTGAACGTACGTTTGGGTTAAGAATAGTAAATCAAGGCTGCTTCTTACAAGGTCTAATCAGTTAAGAACAGGTAACGTAGAATGCTAGCGCCATAATTCTGTTTCAATTCGTACTGCTCCGTTGACAGACGCGTCAAATATGCAGAAATCAAGAGCGAGTATATATAATCAGAACTTAGAAAAATTCACTAATTGTGAGCATTTATATAGCGCACCTACAGAAACCTACAAATGCTGTGATATTGGGATGATTCATTGTCTTGATCAACATTCATTGATTATGCCCTTTGACCTTTGGTCTTGAAATAACATTCCAAACAGTCTAGACACATAAACGAATAATATACTAGAATGTATGTTATTGTATCAGCTGACATGTTGCACATTAATTACACTATTACTTTGTTCATGACCCTCCGTCTGCCCGGCTCCCACTCATTATGACATCATCGGCCTAGTGTGTGGCACGGTGGTTTTTCGGTCGGCCCGTAACACTCAGTGTGTAGGAACCTTGAGCAAGTCCTTCGTGTACAATTGCTCTGCAGTACAACTGCAATTGCGCCGTCGAGGCGTGTGCGCTTCTGAGCAAAAAGATGTCGGAAGAAGACCGATATCAAATATCAGAATAAATAAAATTATAGCCACATTGTTTCTACTTCCCGCGATCTACACACCCGGGTGTGTAGATCACGGGAAGTAGATGTCTTCTAATCGCATATTTCTGCTTAAGAATTATGCTTGACCACCTATATTGGCTGCCTCTCTTGGCTCGTATTCAATCTCATATATAGGGTCCTCGCACACGGAGAGAAGAATGGATGGAGGCAAGAGTGATAGGTCATACATCGTGGCTCTTTTCTCGGTGCCTCTGTTGCTGTTGTCGCTTCTCATTTATCTAGCGCAACGTTTAACACGCAAATAAGAGGTTCCGCCACAGAACCATCAACTGCACGTAGTCTGTGGATTTCCTCATCACATTTCTAAAATTATGACCAATGATCGCTAACGTAGCATGATGTGAATGTTGCGTGCGTTTCAACTGAATCGGTTGTGATTGTGTTTTTACCTCAGGAAGGGTTGACCTTCCGCTAAGTTTTGCAATTGGGTCGCTGTTCTTCGTGCTATCGTTCATGTAATTGTAATTGTAACGGAACACTTATATCGTGCCACACGAGATCAAAGGCACTTACTACTCAAAAAAATATAGCTTAACGGAGAACAAGAAAGCCTCCAGGCGCCTCCGGAACGCAGCGGGAAAGAGAGAGAGAGAGAGAGAGAGAGAGAGAGAGAGAGAGAGAGAGAGAGAGAGAGAAAGAGAGAGAGAGAGAGAGAGAGAGAGAGAGAGCGGCTTCTACCGAAGTTGGAGGGGAATCTGTTCCAGCTAGTGGGACCCACGCAGGCAAAGCTCAATAATACAGCGCTCGCGAATAAGCTGGTGCCCTGCGCTTAGCTAATGGAGCTGCGATTTAGAAACTCGGACTATACGATCACGATTACGACTACACTTAAGATGCGGTTTCGAAGGACTCGCCAGACCTTCGTGAGCACTCCTGCTGCAGAAATGGTCCATCAGTTGCTTGCTCATTCATTGCGTTGAGCTCCGTGCTTGAAGTGAAAGCGTCACACAGGCTTAGGGACATGAATAATAAATGAGAACAGCGCCGATGTCCATACAATTAGGGATAGAGATTTCATAATTGATGGTAGATTGAAACGTCAAGAAGATAATGCACCAAGATAATGCACCAAGACAATGCACCAATACAATGCACCAAGACAATGCACCAATACAATGCACCAAGACAATGACACCAAGACAATGACACCATCGTCTGCACGCCATATCCTTCCGTATGATCTCAATTTGTACATACGCACAAATTAAGGTGAGACCTGAGCAAATCTTTCAGTTTATTCTAGACAGAATCGAGTGCAGTTCCAGTAATAATCGCACCCTTGGTTAGCGCCAAGGGAAAAGCCTCAGTGGGGCACCAAAGGATCGACGAATTGAGTTCGATAAATTATATACATATATATACATATCTATGACGGCGTATATATAATTATATGATTGGGTTTATATATATATATATATATATATTATATATATACATTATATATATATTATATATATATTGTATATAATATTATATATATATTTATATATATATACAGGAAAGGACAGACTAATGAATTTCACGATAAGGCCTTATGTTGGATTGGCTGCGTAGGGCAATCGGTGCGATGTGCTGCATAAAAGTGACAGAGAACGGAGGACGTTGGATGAACTCTGCTACTGCTGCTGCTGTGGCTTCACCGACAGACAGTGATTTGTTATTGCACTGTGTCATCGTCATCGTCGTCGTCATCATCATCATCATCAGCAGCAGCATCATCATCATCATCATCATCATCATCATGTTATTATCACTAGAAGCAGTAGCAGTCTTCTATAGCCTGCAGGTTTATGTCTGTGAATGGCAAATGACAATACTCTTCCTGAATGGATACATTCGAACATACATACATACACACACATGCTTGCATACACACATGCATAGACACACATGCATTGTATATAATGCAATACATACATGCATACGTAGATGCAATGATATACAGTCACATCTATGGGGTAGTAATCAATCCATCAATCAATCAATCAAACGACTTCATATAACGCCCCTTCAGACATCTACTCAATTGATGGTAGATCTATGGTTGCTCAAACTGAATCATTGCCAACGTTGTAATCCACTGAGAACTCCACTCAATATCCCGTAGGAACATATAGATAGGATCATATGTATAGAGTATATTAACGAATGATTGGTCGATGTAAGGACGGAAGAAGGACGGAAGGAAGGAAGGAAGAATATGAGGACGAATATAAGGACGGATGGAAGGACGGATGGAAAAAACTGATGTAAGGACGACTGGAAGGACTAATGGAAGGACTAATGGAAGGACGGAAGGAAGGCAGGATGGAGATGAGGACAGATAGAAGGACGGATGGGAAAACGGATGGAAGGATGGATGGAAGTACGGATGGAAGGATCGGTGGAATGACGGATGTACGTGTAAGGACGGCTCTAGACGGATGGAAGAACGGAAGGACGGACGGACGGCAGGACGAACTGTCAACATTAATTACATCAATTGCTTTCCTAGCAGCTATTTCCCAGTGCCATAAAACGCTTAAGTAACTTTCAGCCAAAGTTGCCAACCGCCTTTCATCTGACTGTTCATGTCTGCAATTACTGACCACGATATCAGTGTCAACGCGTCCGTAGACATCCAATCTGCACGATTGACCATCCTACATGACATTCGAACTGGACCCTAGAACCTTCATACCGACCAGTTTACGACATTTGCTCAGAAGTTTGTATGAAATGACCACTGACTGACCAGTGACTGACCAGCCTTTGACCATCGGGAGAACGAAGCTGAACACACCTTTCAGCTTTCAGTTACGGGTTCAAATCCATCGATTGAAGATGAGAATCCGATGTTTCTATACACGTGGCTGAGTGGCCTCCCGGATGTAAATGTCACGTGTTCTTCAAAACTGTTTTGACTAAGGACTGACCAGGATGAAGATCAGATTTCCATTTGCCTTTAGACAAATCAGTTATGTATTTGCGTATGGTTCGGTAAGTGGGATGGCGAGGAGAGTCAGAGAGATAGTGATAGAGAGGCAGAGACAGAGTCAAACAGACAGACACGCAAACATACATACATAGAAAGAGAGAGTAGGTAGAAGGAGAAAAGGAGAGAGACACAGGCAGACAGAGACAGAGGCACAGATAGAGAGATACAGAAACAGAGAAACGGAGACAGAAACAGAGATTGAGAGAGAGACAGAAACAGATATTGAGAGAGACAGACAGACAGACAGGCATGCAGTCATACAGACAGACACCATACATCCATGTGCATACATACATACATACATACATACATAGAAATAGAAAGAGTGGATACAGAGAGAGTAGATAGAGAGACAGACAGACAGGAACAGAGGCAGAGACAGAGACAATTACGGAGAGCCGGAGAGACAGAGAGACTGAAACAGAGAGAAACAGAAGGATAGAAGAGAGAGAGAAAGACAGAGAGAGAGAGACAGAGAGAGAGAGAGACAGAGAGAGAGAGACAGAGAGAGGCAGAGAGAGACAGAGACAGAGACAGACAGACAGAGAGACAGAGAGAGAGAGGCGAGTAGTTGAATGGTGTAGCAAAAGCTATGGCATGTATTACACTAATCGAAATTTCATAATTCTGTATGTCAGACATGCTTATACATGCATCTGGGCATCAATGCACGCATATACGACATTGTACGTACGAATGTATGGGTACAATGATACCTGTGTGTGCAATGCATGCATTCATGTACCTACATCATGCATACATCATCTTTGCATGAATGTACATGTATTAGAGGTCTTGTATTATAATGTATGCGCGTCTGCGCGTCTTGTATCTACGAACACTTATTAATTTTGTTTGTAGTATTTCCATATGGATTAACTGATGCTCTTTAGGTTACATTTCGTCATGTGATCTTCACAACGTTGCATAACTTGATACCATATGACATCCCATTAAATTGCTTGCCATTCATCGTATTCCTGTTACTCAAACATTTATATTGCTCCATCGCATTATTTCGCCCCAAAAGGAGGGTTTGCTTGAAAATGATAAATCATCAGTTGGAAAGACATATATCGTTTTCCTTCATTCAGCTTCAACGAGAAAGACCCACTCACTCACTCACCCCTCCCCACCCACCCACCCACCCACACCCATGTGTATGGACCAAGGTGCGAGAAGTCACGGAGACCGTATAACGTTCCGTTTCATTTAACTCCATCACATTTTCCTCACACCGGGTCACACCAGAACGCATCTGTCGACGTCAGCAATATGAAACGGCCGTCATTATATAGCGCCTTTTATGTCTCTGGCTGCTGTCACCGGGCATCGTTAGAAACGAAAACAACGACTGCAGCATCCGCCACTATCACCACGGTTCCAACTTCAATCGCAAACCACTCTCATTCATTCGGCCATTCATCAATTCACCCATTCATCCGTTGTGCCACTAGTCCGTTCGTTCATTCGTTCGTCCATCAATTCACCTAATAGTCAATTCGTCAACTCTTTCATTCGTTCATTCATCAATTCACCAAGTCGTCAATTCTTCCATTTTTATTCTGAATCATTCGTCCCTACATCCGTTCATCCATTATCCATTCATTCATTCATTCATTCATTCATTCAGCCATTCATTCGTTCATCATTCATCCATTCACCCATTCAGTCAGACGTCCATCAGTCTGTCGATTCCTCATCCGTCAGTTCATTTGTCCATATCTTCATCCATCCACCCATCCATCCGTCGTCCGTCCATCCATCCATTCATCCATCCATCCATCCATCTATTATCCCTCTAATCTCCAAGCAAACATCCAATCGATCCATCATACTTCAGCTTTTCAATACATCCATCCGCACACAGTCATCCATCTGTCCATTCGTATATCTTGTCCGCATCCTTCCAGCAATTCATCCGCCCATCAATCATCCATCCATCCATTCACCCACATATCCATCAAATCACTCATCAAACCATTCATTCATTCGTCTTTTCGTCCATCCATTCATCCATCCATTTATCCATTCCTACGCTCGTCTGTCCGTCCATCCATCCAAAAGTCATCTATCCTTCCATTCCTCTGTCCACCTATCGATATATTCATCCAACCATCCAGCCTTCGATCCATCCGTCCGTCCGTCTGCTGGAATTCCTGATCCCAAGGTTCGTAGTTCAGTTGCCTAATTCCGTCATCGATCTCTGTAACGAGCCCAGAGGAATCCCTATCGCTTCGGCCATCTCCCACTCTCTGTCTGCCTGTCTGTCTGAGTCTCTGTCTGTCTGTCTGTCTCTGTCTGTCTGTATACCTGTCTGTCTGTCTGTCTGTGTCTCTATCTCCCTCTCTCTCTCCCTCTCTGGGCTTCCCTGTCTTCATCTGTCTCCGTTTCTGATTCCCTCTGCTTCTCTAATGTCGTCGGTCATCTTCGCTCCGTCATCAGTCCGCCAACTGACCAGATGGTGACCAACGACCCTCGCTAATTCACTGGATAATATAAATTTTTTCCTATGAACGGTTTTGGGTGTACTTTATGGATTTTGGGCTGCTTGCTGATTACGAAACCAATCACGTACGGTCATTTTCTAATCATCTATTATTGCAATTTCCGTTAGTATTTTCAGTTTACTTGTTTGTTGACCACAGAGTAAGCTGTTCCATTCATCTCTGGTGTACGCGTGTACTCTGTACAGGTTGCACAACGTGCCTAAGGAAATGGCGAGACTTTATGCACGTCGAGGCTTGTTTTGGTGACGAAGGATGCTTAAATAGCAGGACAGGCTATGAAGAAGGTTTGCATCCACAGACGAGTTGATGTCAGTTCTTAAATTCTGCAATCGCTCCTTGGTGTATTCTGCAACGCAACGGGCACCCAAAGATTTCCGCCAATTCGTTCTTCCTCTCACGTCTGAATTGAAACTTACCATTTTCACTCGCTACTGAAAACCGAACTCTTCAGACTATTCTAACCAGACTCTATTTCTGCCCCACCACACGAGTCGTCAAGGACCACCTCTCATCACCAACTACCACCATGGCACCATGCTGTCTCTTCGGCTTCACCTCCCCGAATTTTGACCTGGGGCAGGAACTAAGCGAGAAGCTTGGCTGTTGCTGGCTCGAATTGGTTTATCGGCGGAGAATAAGTTTCTCTCCCTGACTTGTGGCTTTTGTGTGTAGTCTCTACTGAGAAATTTTTGAAGATTTACATGACATTACATGGAAATATTTTGAAAAATAAGAATTGTGAAGAAAATGGGATAAAGAGAAATGCAAGAGAAGAGAGGGGGAGGTTGGGCAGAAGAAAGAAGAGAAGATTAACTGAGAATGAATGATGTATATATAGAAGCTGGAGGACGAACATAATTGTGCACCATGTGAGCAAGATAAGGGCGTGATGATGAAAGAAAGAGAAAGAAAATGAAATCATTCATGGAGCAACTAAGCGAAATAATTATGAGATAGATGAGGAGCAGGCAGAGGATATTAAAACAGGAAGAGAGAGAGAGAGAGAGAGAGAGAGTGAGAGAGACAGCAGAGAGAGAGAGACTGACAGACAGACAGAGACAGAGAGAGACATACTCTCTGTTTCTCTCTGTCTCTGTCTGTCTGTCTGTCTGTCTCTCAGACATAGATAGCGAGACAATGAGAGAGAGAGAGAGAGAGAGAAAGACAGAGACAGAGAGACAGAAACAGAGACAGAGACAGAGAGACAGAGAAATTGAGAGAAAGAAAGAGTGAAAGACAGAGAGAGAGAGAAAGACAGAGAGAGAGAACGACAGAGACAGAAACAGAGAGACAGAAACAGAGACAGAGAGATAGAGAAATTGAGAGAAAGAAAAAGTGAAAGAGAGAGAGAGAGAGAAAGACAGAGAGAGAGAACGACAGAGACAGAGACAGAGAGACAGAAACAGAGACAGAGAGACAGAGAAATTGAGAGGAAAGAAAGAGTGAAAGAGAGAGAGAAGAGAGAGAGAGAGAGAGATGAGAGGAGAGAGAAGAGAGAGACAGAGAGAGAGAGACAAGAGAGAGAGACAGAGAGAGAGAGAGAGAGAGAGAAAGAGAGAGAGAGAGAAGAGAGAGAGAGAGAGAGAGAGAGAGAGAGAGGAGAGAGAGAGAAAGAAACATAGAGAGAGAGACAGAGAGAGAAATAGAGAGATTGACATAGATAGTGACATAGAGAGAGACAGACATACAGACAGACAGAGTGAGACAAAGACAGAGGCATGAGAGAGACAGAGAGAGAGGAGAGAGAGGGGAGAAAGACAGACATACAGAGAGACAGACAGACAGACTGACAGACAGAGAGAGACATAGAGAGACATACTCTCTGTTTCTCTCTGCCTCTGTCTCTTTCTCTCTCTCAGACAGAGATTGAGAAACAATGAGGGAGACAGAGAGAGACAAAGACAGAGACATAGAGAAAGAGAGAGAGAGAGAGAGAGGAGAGAGAGAGAAAGAGAGCGAAGAAGACGAGGAGCAAGTCTTTAACGGAATATAGCACAGAAGTTGAATAACAGGACCAAGCGTGCGCTTTTCGTGATCTAGTTACCTGTCGACAAAGCCTCTCTTTTCAACATGTCTAAGGAACGAAGGAATGAGCGTATGACGACTCATTTCGTCTTTGGGCTAATTTTTTCGGCACCAAATTTGTCTGTCATTTCGGAAGATGGTTCGTTGCAAATTCGATCGTCTTTTGCTTCGTGTTACTCTCGTCAGGGACTCCCGTCTGACCAAAAGAGACACTAATGCAGGCCACCAAATGCCTCTATGTCATGTATATTAGATTGCCTCGTTTGGTCGACTCGGCCCGAAGTATTGCGACCTTTCGCAGTTAGCTAATTAGGAAAGATTTTTCGATTGAGACGATTACAGAGACTGTGCTTCGACATATTGGAGACAGTTTGCGGCCGTAGGCGTTCCAGAGAGAATATGTCACATTGCTCAACTGCCCAGCTTATGCTTAAACTAAGACGAAGAGGAAATAGAAGAGCAAGAAGAAGAAAATGAAGAAGAAAAAGAAGTGTATATCTTCGTTTAATGAGAAAAAAACTGACAAACAATGGCAGTTGGAGTAAAGAGTTTTATGGAGATGAAAGTGGTAGTCTGGTACTGTCTGGTAGTAATGTACAGTTATAGTTGAGTAGCAGTTGTTGCATCAGCATCATTAAGAGGAGAGGAAGGATGAGCAACGATAAGAAGATAAAAGCCTTCATGACGATGATTGTGCAGATGATAATGATGCCGATGCTGCTGCTGCTGAAGATGATGATCACGATTATGATCGTGATGATCATAGTCATCACAACGATCATCATCATGATCATCCTAAAGGGTAGCCATGGGTATAAAGTGAAGAGACCTAATCTCTTAGCATCGGAATTAGACCAGTCAAAATTCCTCACCACTTGGAACCCACATACATGTAGCTAGAATACAAGGGTACATAGTTGAATCGTGGACAGGAGTAGATAATTATATGCCAAGGTGGGCAAAGATCTACGCATTGAAGGGAGCTCGTATGGAAACGCTCGTAGAAAAGAGTTG
>CAUFVP010000071.1:0-10931 GCA_959347315.1 Bimastos eiseni
TGACATTGGAGGTAAAGGACTAACACAGTTAATATATGCCCTATTCTAAGGAAAATGTGGTAGAACAGCTGAAACGATTGAAATTGACAAAAGTCCATGAGTAAATTAGCTACATTCTTAATTCTTACTTGGAGGGAGGGAAGAAATTGGAGTGGTCTTAGTATAGAACTTCAATAAATCCTTACATGTTGGAGTGTGCCTTCTTAGTACCAGTGCTTAAAAAGGGAAACTTAAGCGAACCACATGGCACATAGCCTAACTATAGATAAGTCGAACCGGCATAGGTAACAAGTTGTCTGCCTGGATGACAGTGTTAAGTGGAGTGCCTCAAGGAATAGTCTTGGGCCATTGCTAGTTATACTTTTTTAGTAATGACATAGATGATAGAATCGACAATTTCATTAAATAGGGTAAGGCTTTGAAAGTGAGCAAGGAAGAAAGGGACTTGGGAGTGATTATGCACAAGAGTACAAAACATGCAAGACTGAGGCAGCAAAGAAGGCTAACAGGCATGATTAGAAGGACAATAAGTCACCAAAGACTGAGGTTGTCTACATCACTAAATAGCCACAGTTTGAATACTCCATATTTAGAGCTAGACATGGCAAAGTTGGAGAAAGTGGAAAGACGAGCTACGAAAATTATATGGGGCTACAAGCCACAAAGAAAGACTGAATAGGTGTGCACTAACAACATTGGAGATTACGATGAGCAACGGAGCCCTAACTGAAGCCAACAAGATTGTTACTGGGAAAGGGGCTGTGCACTCGTGCAGTCATTTAGGTTTTTGGAATTAGGAAGGCGTCTTGGGGACATTGGCATGAATTATTTAAGAAATCGAAAGGAGTCTAGGCATACACGTACATTCTCAGTTCAAGAGTTGTAGAATGGTGGAATAGTTTGGATGATAGTGCTGTCACTGCTTTTAAGAGTAAGCTTGGAAAATTGTGCTATTATTCTAATCATGTGCAGGTCAAATACTGCAGTGGTTCTAGCACAGTCTTTTGAACCACTTCTAACCCTTAATTGTTGTTTTACACTGAGCCTTTAAATTAGCCCTCTGTGGTTTCTATTGACACTGTTTGCCTACTTCAAATTTATGACCCATATTCTATTCATTCAAGTAGTTTTCCCAGCCTGAGACTAAATCCTATAAATTATGGTGACATTTCTAGTTGTGTTGCCTATAGAAAATTCTGAAACGCATCAATGAGCTTATGAGCACATCTATATCCCTGACAATTCCATTTGAGCTTTGAGCTTAATTTTGTTGTCACGTGTTATAGTCTCACAGGGCAAGGGTTTAATTTGAAGATGGACTAGATATAACGGTTGGAGAAGGAACCAATTAAACAAAATCAACGGTCGATGGATAACTGCCTTATCCATGCTATATACAGCATACACGCGCGACCCTTCGAATGCAATATCGTCGGGTGCCGCGTGAAATTTTAACATCCTTGACGGCGAAAATGAGGCGCAGTATAAATTTCGCCGTCGATGAAGGCGACGGATTAATTATAAAACCTCTTAAACACTTTCTACGTCTAAAACGTCGTCGAATGCGACGAATCGCAAGCGCTGCCATCTTTGTTTACATCGCCGGTACGCTAGGCGTAGAGGACTTACTCCTACCTCAGAATCGGAGTAGACTTACACCTAGCGTAGAAGTCTGTGCTGCTCTTATAATTACCAACATAACCCACTACACCAGCGTAGGTCATTTTATGTCGGTAGTAGAAGATACGCCAAGCGACATAATTATGGGCCCAGGAAAATGGTCCGGGAAAAGAAGTATCACTCCATCTGGTCGTCGGGTGGTCCCATCTACGTTCGGAAGACAGACTCTTCATCAGAGAAGCCAAAGCGGGTGATCTCGATCACCGACCTGGACCAACCATGCCGGGACTAACTCTCATTCACTAACAAACAGCTTCCTAGTGAGACATCTCTTGCTTTTAGTTTATTAATAAGCCAGGTATAGGCTACTTATTTACTTTTATTTAAAATTCATTGGTTGTGAATATTTGATTACTATTCTACGAATTTACGTCATGATCCGTGTCTACGACCCCGTTTATTTGGTGACCCATTCGTTGTCAATTATACGCGAATGACCTGTTTGGACAAATGCAGCTTATGTAGAAACTCTAAATCTGGGGCGGTATTCACAGGACAGAGTTAAGGTAATACGGTATTAGAGCCTAGTTCGGGGTTAGCTATACTCTGGCTAAAACTAACACGTGGTAGCTATTCACGAGCGCGACTTAGCTGGCGGAATAGTTAGTCTGGGTATAAGTACCGTATAACTGTAGATGACGGGCTACGCATATCATCGTTGTTATAGATGCGTCGTTAAATAAACTTATATCAATCAAAAGATGACGGGCTACTGCGCATGCGCAAAAGTGTTTATGCGCTCTGATAACCGGTAAAGATAGGAACATTCACAAGCGAAAAGAATTTTGCTGATCAATACGTCAACATGAACAATTGCATTACCCGCTTATCAAAACTGTATTTGTATGGAAATTGCCTGTAACTATCAGCTTAGGCACAATAAATGATATGCCTCCGCTTCCCAACTCTCGCCTTAAAGTTATTGTGACCCTTCTGGAAACCGGACCTTCACCATTATCGGAATTGCCCTTAGAACAACCCTTCCGATTAGACGCAGCGTTCGTAAATAAGCTGGTGCTACGCTGCAGACTTGTTGTGAGATTATCTTAGTCATCGGCAGCAACAAGTTAAATGCAATGGCATAAAATCTATGTTTAAATTAATAAAATATGGGGTACCACAAGGCTCCATACTAGGTTTTCTGTTATTCCTGATATACATCAACGACCTTCCTAACATATCCTCTGTTCTTCACTTTATTCTTTTTGCGGACGATTCAAATGTTTTTTTATATCATAAATCCTATGACGAACTATTTAGAATACTTAATCAGAAACTTGCACTAGTATCGGATTGGTTGAAGGCAAATAAATTATCCCTCAATCTGACAAAAACAACTTATATTGTTTTCTGCTCCCATAGGAAATCAATACCACCACAGAAGGGAAGGGTTCAAACTGATAATTTTGACATTCCACAAGTAAAATCAGTGAAATTCCTTGGAGTATATGTAGATCAACACATTACTTGGAACGAACACATTGAACAAATTGCACTAAAAATTGCAAAATACGTAAGGATATTGAAACGAATATCTTATCTACTACCTACAAATATTATGCTTCATTATACTATTCCATGATATATCCATACATTTCCTATTGTAATATGATTTGGGCCTCAAATTATAATTCTCGACTACTAAAAATGCAAATCCTACAAAAGAAGATAATTAGAATAATAGCTGGATCCCCTATAATTCTCATACAAGGCAATAATTTTATAAGTTTGGCATTCTAAAGCTTACACAAATTAAGCAATTCCTGATCAGTGAATTTATGTATATAGGTACACTTACAATACGTTACCTAGCTCACTTGCTAATCTTTACAGTCTAACCTCAGACATCCACTCCTATAACACGAGAAATCTAACCTCATACAAGAGTGAATTTGCTCGTACTAACTCCTGTAAATTTTCGATTAGATGTGCCGGACCAGAAGAATGGAATAAAATACCTCAGCGCCTTCGCAATATCCCAAACTTAAAGTCTTTCAAGCATCACTTAAGAACCTGGATTACTGAGCAGGACGTTTAATTGGATTCTTACATTGCTTATTATGATTAAAATGTGTTTATTAAGTTTTCTTCTGTCTAACTCTGTTATTATAGTTATGGCGGACAGGCCACAAGGCTTGAATGAAGGATTTTATTAATAAAATAATCGGCTCGACATAGCGTTCTTTTAACGTGTATTGTCTTACAGTGTTGGGTATAGGAGGGAAGACCGATCGGCGGTTTGCAGTTGGCTACCTAGTTCAGTCATAGTTACTCCTACCGGTTTTCAGCAGGTTGTCGTGTGACCGCAATAGCAGAAGTTCTGGTGGCCGAGACCGAGAAAGTTCGGGTGGCCACGATTGAGATACAAGCCGGGTAGATTCCCTGAGTGGCAACCGTACAGACCGAGAGAGCTGCCGGTGGGGCGTTGGCACATACGGGGAAAGTTCCCCAGTGGATACGTTCGATAAAATACGGGGAAGGTGATCCAGTTGGTACGTTCGACGATAACAAGAAACGGTCGTGACTGGTGCCGAAGACCTCAATAATTGCGGGTGTTTCCGCATATTTTTTTTCGTATACGGTTTCGTTAATAAATACACTTGGCTACCTAACGTGGTCATAGTTACTCCCACGGGTTTCCAGCATCACTTGAGTTGTCGGACACGTGGAAGTTCGGGTGGCCGTTCGATAGATACAGACTGGGTAAGTCTCAGGATTAGCGATCGCATATAGTCAGAGAGGTCCCGGCCGATGGCCGAGAGTGGTACAGACAGTGACAGAGTTCGGGTGGCCGTTCGATAGAAATACCGGGAAATTTCCGAAGGACCCGCTGGAATTACACGTGGAGGGTGAACACGTTAGAAGAGCACGTTACAAACAAGAGAAAACACTGGTGCCGATTGATACCTTCAGGTCAAATAACTCTTCTTGGTGGCTTTATGGTCTTTCGATAAATACTCTATTTGTTACCTATCTTGGTCATAGTTACTCCTCTCAGTTTCCCGAAGTCTCAGAATATAATACGGTGTTGGCGGACAATTGCCAACGCAGAGGACGGTCAATCGTGTACATGATAACTTATGCGTGTGAGGCATGCCACACACAGAAATGGACCAAGATACACGTGAACGTCTGGGCAGTCGGAAACCCAGGTTAAAGATAATAAGCAGACCAAGAATTGATCGATACGTAAATATTCCTGTTGGCTACCTACGTTGGTTATAGTTACTGCTCCCGTTTTCCCGGAGTGTATCTACTTGTGTGTCTGATCGAATTGATCGATACGAGTACGTTTGGGTAGTCGGGTACCCAGGTGAATACATATTTGCTTGTCGTCACACACAGTTCCGAGAACTGACTGAAGTGCGAGGTCGGACCCCCTCGTGCGTAGGTCTGATCGAAGATCTGTGTGTAGATAGCGAAGGTTATAGAGGGAAGACTTCCACTATCAGAGTCCGTGAATACCAAGCCAGTGGCATTTTTATCGAAGCAGAATATATCGGTGTTGATGGGTAACTGCCAACACAGAGGACGGGAACTTACTCCGTCAATTGTGGTGCATGACAAAATATACGTATGAGGCCGTTATGCCATACATGGAAATAGGCCGAGAGATACGTGTTGAGCAGAAGGCGTGATAGCTAAGTGTCTAGCATGATATGACGAAGATCTGTGAGACTGGTAATGTCTAGGACGACAGAGTTTAGAGAGTTGCGAATAGTAATGTCTAGGAGTACAAGACGTTGAATTTAGTAAACGGTAATTGTCTAGGCAGATATGACTTAGGGAATTGTTTCAAGTATATCTGAACTTCGGAACTTGGAGAACGTTTGGTGTCCCTTATTGGCGATAATTTCAGAGTCACAAGATGTTGAATGGTAAGACATCAGGTAGAGAGGAAGAAGAGGCTAGTAGCTTGGAAGATAGACTAGGCGAGAATGACTACTGCCGGTATGATTACCGACCCTGTTTTGAGTACGGCCATCCTCAGAACGTTGCCCATCCGGCGACCGCGGAATAGACAAAGTCAGACCTCGTGACTAATTCGAACCTTTCTTGAAGAAGAGACCTCTAGCCTCTTCACCTCAAATGCTTCTGTGCCGTCCTACACTCGCACTCGTCACGTCTGAATGATGAATCGGACTTATTGTGATACTTGCGTAGCCTCGATTCCGTTGACAAGTATGTCAGAAGAGACACACTATAGATGCTGATATTAGTCTCTCAGTCCAACTATATTAACGTGAAAAGAGTTTCTGCATTCCACCACTCATGACCGATAGTTCGAGAACGAAAATAACTCCTGATTACACACGGAGAATACTTCCATCATTACTCGACGATCACAGTACTGTTCGCCACTACACCATTCGCACCCCTCAGCAGTTCTAGACGAACCAGGGTCAAATAACTGTCCGAACTCCTAAAACTTCCTTGAGAGTTCGCAACTTGAGAATTACGTGTTGACTTTTTTCTAGGCACCAGACACACTGAACATTTTATTGCAAACTCACGCAGCCCGGATGACGCATTTCCGCCGTACAGTCCCCAGCAGACGACCGATGGCAAAAATCAGACCTTTTAACATTGCCTCCTGAATGTCAAATTGCCAACGACCAGTTCTCCCCAACAACACTATTACTAAGGACTCTAATTTAATCTTATAGCGCCTTTACATTATATTTATAGGCTGGCATTAATTAACTTTCAATTAATTCAAACTAATTGACATTGATTGCATATTATAATGTTAATAATACATAAGAAATGTGGGTTTTAATAGGAACATCGCTACATCCCCCCAGTTTTTAGTGCTTAGTGCCCCCCAAATCGGTTCGTTTTTATGTTTCTCCATTGGCTTTTAAAGATGACTTTTGTTAAGATAATTTGTGCCCCCCATTTTTCAAATGTCTGGGGGGCAAAATTCAAAAAGTAGGGGGCAAAAAATCTTTTTGCGCTTAGCGTAATATTTTATAAATTATGCCCCCCACTTTTCCAAACCTTGTAACACCTCTGGGCCTAACCATTTAACATGTGTATACATCGAACCTCAACTTAAGATTTAAAAAATTGCACACAGTCCACAACATTCTTAGTTCATAGTCATTGACTAGAATAGATACACTATGGTCTACAGTTACACTCGTAATTCAACACATCCTGTGGCACCGGCTTCGTTTTGGAAGCGGGGCAGGAAGTAAAAAATGTGAGAAACCGCGCGATTTGTTCACCCTCCTTTATTTCTGAGTGCCCCCCTTCATTTACAGAATACATGTGCAAATGTTATAACTGTCAAAACGTCGGACCAAGGAGCAAAAATGTAGTGGAACTGCCCGGAACAGCGTTCTGCTTAGTCTACTGACTGAGGTGCCGGAAGCGTCTTTACGATTCCCACACTTGTACAAGGATATAATTAATATTCATATGCTTCAGTCGCAAATTAACTTGAATATTCATGTCCTTCAGCCTTAAAGTAGTTGGCCACTTGACGCCAGGTATATCTAGCTCAGTAATCATTGATAATGCATAGCATAGGCCTACGTCAGATTTTTAAGTTTGAGATAGGCCTACCGCCTTGGAAAGCGACTCAAACGTGAAACATTTGAAGATACACTTGCATAAGAACTTTGGTATTTAATCGTCTTAGCTTCTCATATTCCGACCACTGTTTCATAGCTTAGCAGAAGCCGGATTAATGAAAAGAATCATGCCGTAGTAGAAGCTGGATGTGATGGAAAGAATCGTACACTAATTAAAGCTGGATGTGATGAAAATGCTCCTGCTTAAGTAGAAGCTGGATGTGATGAAAACAATTATGTTTAAATGCTTGGGAGCTGACAGTGATGAAAAGAATCAAACATAAATGGAAGCTGGATGCAATGTGGGCACGAGACCAAGACCGTGAGGTACAAGACCAAGACCGTGAGGTACAAGACCAAGACCGAGGCCAAGACCGATACTCTTCTTTTTAATAAACAATTCAATTTTATAATTAAGATGCTAAAACGGAATAATAGCCTACGCTTAAAACATTCATTTTATTGCTGAAGAATACTAATCTTAATAATGGTCCAGAAGACTGTTTTACAGCCAAGTCTGAACTTTCAGTGGCGGCCTTTGATTTTTTCCATCAGGGGAGGGGCCAAATGGGGTCGAGGTCCCGGTAAGGGGGTCAATTGTATACCCGAATTTTTAGAAACTGAGAGTGCTAGGTATAGCTCTACACTGAGTGACATCGACATTTATAGAGCAACATGAATTCTTCACATCAACAAACTAGGTATTTGGAAATAGAATGACTTTATTTAAAAGTAAAGCATTAGCTATGCACATTACATACACTTAATGAAAAGCAAGTTTACGATTGTCATGTTAAGACTCAAGAGCGGAACTGATCCACAAAGGCACCTATGGTAATAGACTCTGCACGAACAGATCCAATCGACAACTTTGTCAGACTACTTTGTCCATTATCAGACAAAGTGCTTTTTAGATATGTTTTAATTTGTTTAAGAGCAGAAAAGCTTTCCCACAGGCTGTTGCTTTTGCTGGTAAAACAATGGCTATGTTCAACATTCTGTGCATTTCATGAAAAACAAGTTTGTATTGCTCCATAAAGAAGCCAGAACTATCGTTGTGATCATGTTAGTTGCACATAACTGGAATGCATTAGCAGACGTCCAACTTGGGGATTTTCATGGTCGAGGTCTTTAACATTGCAGTCCTTACAAAAGTGCGAAAACACAACGCTATCATTATACTAATTTCAAGAAAGACATATATGTTTTGGCATAAATGCCTGTCATAGCAATAAGTCAATGGTAAGAGAATCGTCTATCTAGTTCAGAAATGTGCTGCCTAAATATGGTCTGTGTCTTCACTTGAGAACGTTGTCCCACTCTTTCGTCAACTGCCGAGCTAAAAAAAAAACGGATAGGCATTAAGCGGACAGTCGGACACCTTGCTTATAGATAATATTGTGTCAATATAACAATTCTCATTTTACTCTTCTGCCTTTACAAAGACCTCGGTTTCATGTCTATTTTCTTTGAAAGAGGCCGTTTTATGTCTGACAACGGCAGCAGCAGATAAGTCAATACTTGAAGATTTGAGATGAATTGATACAATATGTACATACATAATGTCTGGTAATAAAAACAAGCTTCAAGCCTTCAACTGCTCTTTAACATTTTGCCCCATCAACATTCTCTAGCATATTATACCAATGCATCGAACTGATCACAGATATTACGGCAGGCAACAATACGGCAAGCCATCTAGCATCACTGATCTTCTGGAACTCCATAGGATGTAACTCACTAGGCCTATGTGCTTCAACCAATTTCTTATGCACAACAGAACTTGAAGGGAAAACGTTAACATTTCAATTATAAGTAATGCAAACATCTCTAGCTTCTGGAATAGATTGAAAACTATATGGATTCATTGACCTCTTTTATTTCCTGATCCTTGAACATAACTATCACTAAAACTTAAGTAAATGATTCTGGGAGAATGTTCAGAAAAAATAGTTTCTTATTTCTTTATGCAAGTTAGTAGTACTTCGTGTCTTTGAGAATGCCCCGGAAAAAATTCTGAATGTCATCATGCATCATACCTTACCAAGCAAATATCAAATCTAAATTACACCATATTTCAAAGCACAATGGTTAAAAATCTGGGGGAGGGGCATTGGGGAGGCACAAGCTTAGTAGGGGGTCATGGCCGCTCTGTGGAGCCGCCACTACAGCCCTAGGCTTCAGCCTGAGAATATCACACTATAATAGGTTATAAATCAGACATCTAAATAAGTAGATTAGGGTTCCGTTTGAATGGTGTAGGGCTGTAGGCCGACTTGTACTCGGGATTGTTGGTTAACATTGACTGCCCGTGGCCGACCACATAAAAATTAGATTGTTCCAAAACCTTGAAATTTATTAAAGCAAATTTTGAAATGGCTGGTTCCGTTGCAAATGCACATTTTTTTCCATAGTAACTTGTATATATAGATGGTCAGCACGTCATAATTCGATATCAAGCGCGTAGGGCCTAAACATCCGGTGTCTCTAATAATCGAAAATAACCGACAAATATCAAAGAAATTGCTCTGATACGGCAAATGACCAAGAACGCTGACCTAAGACAGAGACCAATCCCAAGGCCGTGTTTTTAAGAGCAAGACTAAGACCGACGTAGTCGAGACCAAGACCAAGACCGATGGTCCGAGACCAAGATCAAGACCAAGACCGATGTATTCTAGACCAAGACCGCAGTTCTTCGGTCTCGAGACCGTCTCGAGACCAAGACCGCGGTCTCGAGACCACATCCCTGACCACATCCCTAGAGCTTTACGCCGGCCGCGCCGCGTCGCCAACGCCGACATTTCGTAGGCGCCACCGCCGCCGATTTCTCTGGCTCGGCGCGCCGCCGCCGACAATTTGTCGGCTTGCCGCCGAGCCCACGCTGATGTGTTCACACTCATACACACATTATGCACTCTATATAGGCATATTCAATCCTCAACCCTACCTTGACCGAAAGCCAATAGTATCAGACTCGTGCCTACAACATAGGTGAACTGAAAAAAAACATTCAGAGGCTATTTATAACGCACTTCTAACAAAATAATAAGAAGAACGACAATTTGTATTGTACCGTCACGCAGCCAGACCGCTACAATGGAGAATCACAGACAAGTAACAAGTTATAGATAAGCCTCAGCAAAAACAAATTATTTTGTATTACGTAATGTTCGTATAACGTAGTGTGAATCTTACCTTACTTACTCATTCAGGCCTACTTTATAATGCGCGTACAGATCTACAGGTAATTTGGGAAGCAGACTAAATATGACAAACGTTTTAACTTTGCCAAACACAAATGACGTCATGATTATTACACCACCGGCTTTGTTTTCACTCGTTGCATTTGCCAGTCGCAGCCAAGATGTCGAAGAAGATGACCGTATTCGGGTATTTTCTGCTGCTCCAGCTTCTGTTTCGATCGAATCTTACTCGATGGGTATCAGGTAAGCTGAAATAAGTACAAAGAAGCCAAACAACCAATTTTTATCGAAATGTTTCAATTTTTAGATCGAGTTTGCGATCTGTAAGAAACTAACCAGTTTTTGATGAGACTTAACTTCTATAATACCGCGAGAGAATAACGCTTTGATATTTTTCTAAATAAATTAAGTTTTTTATTCTCTGTCTCTGTCTCTGTATCTATCTCTCTCTCTCTTCTCTCTCTCT
>CAUFVP010000072.1:0-17819 GCA_959347315.1 Bimastos eiseni
TGACTTCAATTTTGAAGTCGACTGATGACGTTCTGACAATCATAATCATCCGTCCAATTAATTAAAATTAAGACTTCATTAGACGCGATAAGGTCACTCGACTGATCCAGTGATCACGCGATTCTTTAATATCAACATCTAAGCTTTAAGTTCTGAAAAAAGGAGCAGTATAATTGCAGTCAAAGCCGGTTAATCAAAACACTGTGCTAATTATGGTTAACTACTACAGCCACACCTGAAACTGTTGAAAAAAGGTCATTTCGGCCAATCAGTTTGGAACTTATTGGGAGTCTGTTCAAGCTTTTTGCGGCGCCTTTTCAAGATCCACTATATGCGTGACCTTGGTGTTGGCCTAATCTACACAATGACCTTGTCGCAGAATGATAGCTAAGGCGCTTTTATCGTATGAAGGAATCACGTAGGACGACTGTTTCATACCAGCGAAGAATTTCGTTGATTTTGCCTTTGAAGTTGAATTATTTCGCAAGTTAGTCTATTGTTTGCGGAGACTAGCACCGCTCTCCCGGTGAAAGGGGTGGGGGGTGGGGGAAGGACTGCCTTACTGCTTGAGCTACAAAAAGCAAAACAGAGGTCGGACAAACTCATTAAAAGTGTTCGCCTCTGTTGTTCTGGCTGGATCCTACATCTGGAATTACACGTTCCAATCCAGGTCTGTACAGACTAGAGATTATGTCGCTTGGTATTGACTGTATTAAATCTATGTTTCTTCACCTCAGGCATTTTCCCTCCTCTAATTCATTCTTTCCTCTCCGTTCTTTCGGTAATTCGATTTTGTTTTTCACGCAATATTCCTGGACAATTCCACCGACTTGACATAGCACTGGCAAATAAGCTGATAGGTACGCTGCGTCTTAGTTTCCAGTAAGCGCTTTTAGAAAGATGCTTAGTTTAATCACGACTTTCACACCGATTGGCAGATTCCAGAAATTACTATTACGTGTACGACTGCTGTATTAGCTGCTAGAGCGACACTGGCCAATATATTTAGCCAGACAGCGCATATATCTTTACGCGTTGTTATCACGATCAGTGTCTGCTGATTTTAGACATACTTTCAAGCCTGTGAGTGCTGTATTAACTGCCTGCTAGCTTACGTTGATCCACTGTGCTGCCAAAGGCCACAGAGAACCGGCGTTTTCTCTGAAAGATGATCTACTTATGTCGAGGAAAGGGCACCAGCGTAGCATTTTGGAAATAGAGATTCTCCTCGGCGATGAATTTATTTGTTTTCATGCTGATACCGTAAACCTCGTGGAATAAACAGACGTCGGATGAATTGACTGACCCCGTCGGGTCAGGAAAGGTCATTTACGACTTTAGCTAATGTAACAAAGTCTGATCGTAATATTCGGTAAACAAATATCGAATGAATTGACTGGCCTTGTACAGTTACGCAAAGCTATTTTACAACTTCAGCGTAAGGTAGGGAAGGCTAATCGTAAAGTAATGGGTAAACACTAAACACATCTCGCATGATTTGACTGGCCATGTGTTATTGCAAAAATCCATTTTTAAATATTTAGAGGAAAGTATCAATGAATGAGACAATCGTAACATTTGATTTAAAAAGTGTATAAATATATGTAGCATATTCAAAATCTATGATATAAAATATGACAAGGGGCGACGTATTTACCCACTGCCGGGAGGGCATTATACTGTCCGTTACTATTTTCACCCCATCCCACCAGCGATTTAACCCTACCATCGCATTTCTTGATTCTGTTCCACATCTTCGCACAGACTTGATCTTATAGGTCCTGCCAAGTGAAACGACACAACTGGATGTGATAGTGTAACAGGAATGCCGCATTAAGTTATTACGCTAACATAAGCAGACGTAACTTGGTATACACAGAAACGCATCAATTGGTGGCATTCCTTTAGATCTCTCATCTCTGCAGTGCATGTAAATTCCATCTCTGGACGTCTGTTTGGATTTACGAGTTTACACGCAATGCTTACTAAACATCCGATCGTCCATTGTGTCTCTAAGGGGATGAAAATTGACGACTGAAGACTCATTAGTCTTTTACTACCAACATCTCTTTCTCGAAGAAGGTGCGTACGCCTCCGTGAGAGAGAGAGAGAAAGAGAGAGAGAGAGAGAGAGAATGTGTGTGTGTGTGTGTGTGTGTACGCATCTGCACATGTGCACTCTTGCATCCTGCATCGTTATTGGTCATCTTCTGCCTTATATTTTGCCTTGGTATTTTGCGACAAACGACTGGTTTTCTGATGATTGATAAGTGGTCACATATGAGTTTATGAATATAATTATAATACTTAAATATACACATGCATCTATATAAGTGTGTATTAATGCATACATTTAAATATATGCATGCATGAAAGAATGCATATATGTGTGTAATCGTAATTTATATATTAATGCGTGTATGTACTTTGCATATATGCATGCATGTACATGTGTGTATAAGCCTATGTATGTAGTATGTTTGTATGCATGTATGTATGAATTAATTCAGGCATGCATGTATGCATGTATATGTGTATTTGTGTATGTATCTAAATATATGCGCGTATGAAAGCATGTATGTATGTGTGCATCTGAACTTTACGTAGCGCATTTTCCCGGTGTGAACTGGATGTGTTTTCCTCTGTTTATTGGGACCGCGTGTCTTGTATTTCGATTGAATTACATGACCCGTTAAAGTGCTCTTCAGTCTTCTGTGATTAAACCTCTCTTGTCAGAAGATAATAAACGACAGGTCGCAATTCTCTGCGCTGACTTACGTTCACGTAAACTATACATAGAAATTGTTGGTTAACCCGAGGCAACCGTTTTCCTGCTATGCAGGGCCAAAACCTGTCTCAATCCGGGCAACGCCGGGTACCCCAGCTAGTAGTAAATAAGTTAAAGTTGCCATATTATTTCATTAACCTCGGAGATGAATATGTAAACTTTAATGACATTTTAAAACTTGTTTTGCCTAAGAACTCATCTGGTGAGCTAATCGTGGAATTTTCATAAAATGAAACGATGTCACCTTCTGAAATAGTATTGAATTTCTACTGCGTTCCTTTTAACGCTGCATAGTGGCCACACATACGGGCACATAGATTCCACAAATATACAGAGCCTCGTCATGCATAAATTCTGCAACGGCTCGATGTGTTTTCAAGTTGTTTCCTTAGATATTGGCAAGTAAGAGGCCTACATGTAGGTTCTGCCAATTGAAGTATGAAAGTTGCTAAGTACTTCTAACTGACTGGACCAACTTGTTTGCTCTCCGAAGCTCAAAGCAATCTCCATTGCCTGCTTTTTAGAATCACCTGCACACGGATATTTATTCGAGAGCTTGCATACATTGGACCTTTAGGAACCACTCAGAGGCGTTCTGGACCACACTCTACCGCTCAGAAGTTTGTTAAGAGATGTCTGCTATGTAGCCAACGTCATCGAGATAATCTATGTGGCCTGTTCAGTTGGTACACTATTTATAGGCCTCCCTGTGCCAGTTAAATCGACCACAATTGGTCGAATCGAAGATCGTTGTATGACCATTTGGAAAACAATAATGTCAGACTGCATGAAGACAATCTCGAATAAATAGGAGTAGCGAGTGCGGTGTACAAAAAACGGATTCTTAAAGAGGTACTTAAAATTCACGTGTGTGGCTTTTACGACAGGCGGCACTTTAAGCTCACTATAATTATTATTAGGATGATATAAGTCACCTGTCAAGTCGATCATCATAGGGCCTACACATGCACACATACACATACACATGCAGACATACATACATACATACATACATACATACATAAATACATGCATATTGCATGATACTGCTACTACTTCCCCTACTATTACTACTACTACTACTACTACTACTACTACTACTACTACTACTACTACTACTACTACTACTACTACTACTACTACTACTACTACTACTACTACTACTACTACTACTACTACTACTACTACTACTACTACTACTACTACTACTACTACTACTACTACTACTACTACTACTACTAATAATAATAATAATAATAATAATAGCAATAATAATAAAATAATAATAATAATAATAATAATAATAATAATAATAGCAATAATAATTATCGTCATCGTCTCCGTACCGTCACAGTCACCATTGTCATCAAATTAAATTACCATTTTTATCATAATTTTTATCATCACCATCATCATCATCATCTTTATCATCGTCGTCGACGTCATTGTCATCATCGTCATTGTCATCATCATCGTCACTGTCATCATCATCGTCATTATCATCATCATCGTCAATATTTTATTATTATAATAATTTTATTATCATTTTTGTCATCATCATCAACATCACCACCATTATCTTCATCGCCGTCGTCATGATGATGATGATGTTGACGACGACGATGTCGGCGATGACGATGGTGGTGGTGATGATCACCACCGCCACCGCCACCACCACCATCATTATTATTATTATCTTTTTTATCTGTGTAATCAATAGTATCAGTTCCCAACGACAATCTCTTTGTTTAGGCATATATACCGTTTAACGACACTATGTGATAAGAAGTGATTTACGTCCCCTCCGCCCATCTTATCCTCGGGACTGGCGCTACCATTGGTGAAGTGGCGGAGTTCTATTGGGATCTAGCGAATGAATGATCTCTGGGCGAAGTCTGACCAAGCAGAACGTTACAGCAGAACCAAGTCACGGGTTGAGATACCTCTCCACCAACAGCTGATTCAGCTTTATGAGCTATAAAAGTTGTTTTATTATGCTGTGAGCGGCGAATGAGAAACATTGGCGAAGGCCGAGAGAGTCTACGACGGTCATATTATTGTCTGCAAAGCTACTAATCCTCCTCCTCCTCCTCCTCCTCCTCCTCCTCCTCCTCCTCCTCCTCCTCCTCCTCCTCCTCCTCCTCCTCCTCCTCCTCCTCCTCCTCCTCCTCCTCCTCCTCCTCCTCCTCCTCCTCCTCCTCCTCCTCCTCCTCTCCTCCTCCTCCTCCTCCTCCTCCTCCTCCTCCTCCTCCTCCTCCTCCTCCTCTTCTTCTTCTTCTTCTTCTTCTTCTTCTTCTTCTTCTTCTTCTTCTTCTTCTTCTTCTTCTTCTTCTTCTTCTTCTTCTTCTTCTTCTTCTTCTTCTTCTTCTTCTTCTTCTTCATCTTCTTCTGCAGTCGAAATACTCACTTGGAAGTTGGAAGCATTATTAACAGATGATAAGACAGTCTGAAATTGGATCTTTGTTCTATCTACCGTCTATTCTTCTAAGTATGCCTCTGTTTGACTGTGTATTTGTCTGAATGTGAGCATGTTTCTGTGTGTATCGGTATATATATATATATATCGCACAGACATAAAGACACACTCCGACAGACAGTCTATGTGTCTGTATGTCTAATTTTAATTCCTCTCCCCAGTCTCCCGCTCTCTGTTTCAATCTGCATTATCTCTAGCTCTCAATTTCATTCGACTTCTTCTAACTCTGTCTCATGTTTTGCCCGTCTCTGAATACCACTCTCTGTCTCTGCCTATCTCTGTCTGTCTGTCTCTGTCTCTGCCTTCGTGTTTCCAACTCCCTCTGCCTGTCTCTATCTGTCTTTAGTCCGTCTCTTTGTCTCTTGCTTTCCGTCTGCCTACCTCTGTCTCTACAGTGCTTCTATTCCAAAAATAGTTCCCTCAGACTAGAAGTCAGGTATGATGTTCATAAGCTATGGCATCAGCAGCATCAGCAGCAGCAGCAGCAACAGCGGCATCAGTCGAAATGGACCTAAATCTCTCCGCACTAATTTCGCATCCCAGAGCGACGACAGGCAAGGCGTACGAAATCCCCGAAGCAGCATTTTGCTGGTGGTGCTTCATTGCCTATAGGGATCACTCCAGACCCCGTTGTGCGCTAAAACCGACCCAGTCTTATACGCATGAGCGTCTGTTATTGCGTGTGCACAGATTCATACACACACGCTTAAACACTCACACAATTACAGGTATTGCACAACCCTCTGTACTACAGATAAAAGCAAACTATCGATTAATTAGAGTTAATTAGAGCTGAGTGTTTCAAACATAAATACTTATTTTAATCGCATTCTATGCGC
Organism: Bimastos eiseni; assembly: GCA_959347315.1. Lineage (NCBI taxonomy): Eukaryota > Metazoa > Annelida > Clitellata > Crassiclitellata > Lumbricidae > Bimastos > Bimastos eiseni. Next base: position 6,103 of record CAUFVP010000072.1, read on the forward strand.
AGTACGTCGAAGAACATTGCGACGATAAAGTGATCATTAGCGTTGCCTTATAGGCCTACTCCTTTGTCCAGGCTTTGGACTGCCAGAATTACGCACGCACTCATACACACACCAACAAAATGTATGCTTGAACCGCTTCTAAATTTACATCGTACAGACCCACGTATAGTAATAGTATCTACGACTGTACGAATTGACTGCGTTACGAGCGCATTGGATCATACAACCGGTCATCCAGTACGGAAACCTGTGTAAATATGCAGACACACACATACACACACTCACACACATATGCAGGCAGTCTGAAACAGACACATGCATCTACATGCATACCTACTCACACATACACACAAGCACACACTTACACACACACACTTACACACACACGCAAACACACACACACATACACAAAAACGCATACAAACAAACGGACACGTACACGTACCCAATCATTAATATGTGCCATAGACGTTAATATATATATATATATTAAATATATCTTATATATCTATATACATAAATACGTTTTATATATAGGGGTTTAGGGCAAATATACTACGCGTCTAAACTTATCTATGTTTACGTGAGCCGCGAAATAACAGAAAATGTGCCATATATTTTTACGGATGAAAATGAGAGGAGAAATATTATATAGAGTTAGGGAGGGAGGGAGGGAAGAAGGGAGGGAAGAAGGGAGGAAAGAAGGGAGGAAAGAAGGGAGCGAGGGAGGGCCCTGATATTCTCCTATTTAGAAACGAGTGATATTGATAAGGAAACAACGACTGTTATCTGATGCCTGGGATAACAGACATCGTCATAACAATTTCATTTGAAGCAAATGATTGTATAATATGCATGAGTCGATAAGATTAACTATATATTAGGGTCATAATTATATACGTCTTTTGTTCATCGATGCAAACCAGAAAAACGACTGGGAGCATAATATAATAATATGTGCCATTTGTTTTAATGTGTGAGGAAATGAATGAGTTTTGATAATTGATACGAGTGAGTGAGCGAGTGAGTGAGTTAGTGATGAATCAAAAAGTTAAGAGATTAGTGAGTGAATGAATGAATGAGTGAGTGAGTGAGCGAATAATGAGTCAAGAAGTTAAGGAATGAATGAATGAACGAGTGAGTGAGTGAGTGATGGGTCAAGAAGTTAAAGAATGAGTGAATCAATGAATGATTGATTGATTGAATGAATAAGTGACTGATGAGTCAAGAAGGTAAAGAATGAATGAGTGAGTGAGTGAACGAGTGAGTAAGTGATAGGTTAAGAAGTTAAGGAATGGGTGAGTGAATGAATGATTGAATGAATGAATAAATGAATGAGTGAGTTAGGGAGTAGGTGAGTAAGGGACTGAAATGGAGCTGGAAATGAGCAACGGAGGGCAGGCAGAGAGTGAGAGACGAAATGAGTGAGTAAGTCAATAGAAAGTGCATCTAGGATGTTCTCCATATCTATAAGACTACTGACATGCAATACTCATTGTAATGTAACTTTCTGTACAGTGGCGCCCTCTATTCAAGGCGACTGCTGTTCCTAAATAATGAGATCATAACAAACACATTCCCCTAGTGGAACCGAGGTTGCTCAAACAGCGGAATTTGCCCCCCACTGGCGCGATCTCGCATACACGTTTACCCACGGTCAGCAAAGACCTATTAAGGATATCTTGGGTGTTTTACAGCAGATTACAAACACACACACAAACACACACACACACATATACACATATACATATCTATGCATACAAACACAACTACCTCTGAGTGGTTTTGCTTAAGAGGGGCGCTATATAAATCTCGAAATGAATGAATTAATGAACGAATGAAAATACATACGTATATACATACAAAATGATACAATCATGCATGCATGTATACATACATACATACATACATACATACATACACACACACACATACATACATACATACATACATACATACATACATACATACATACATACATACATACATACATACATACATACATACATACATACATACACACATACATACATACATACATACATACATACATACATACATACATACATACCTACATACATACCTACATACATACCTACATACATACCTACATACATACCTACATACATACATATATACATGCATTTACAGTGTACATGGATGCATATATGTAGTTGCATCGATGGCCCTTGTAGAGCTTTGATAAGATTTCTGGTTAAGACATACAACAGAGAAAATACTAGAAGCTCAGCCTATACATCGACATCAATGACCATTTATAAAGCCAGATAACTACACGTTAACAAATATATACAGACGCACAAGCCCATGCAGATTGCATTCTGCATGTATGTATATATATATGTATATATATATATATGTATGTATATATATACGTAAATATATATGTATATATATATATATATATGAATGCAATCTTCACGGGTTTGTGTATGCATTTGTTTACTTATAGTTATTGGGATTTATATGCATAAGTCTGTGCGTGTGGTTGTTTGTTTGTGTGCGTGCATCCAGTCAATTATTGCTTCTCTCTATCTTTCTCTCTCTCTCAGTATCTGTATGTCTGTGTATGTCTGCATGTATATCTGTCTGTGTTTCTGTCTCTCTGTTTCTCTGTCTGTCTGTCTGTCTGTCTCTCTCTATATACATATATATACAAACATGTATAATTGTATATACCTTTAACAGCGTTCAATTGAATGCTGGGTTAATTTAGTTTGATCGGACAACGTTGGAAGAATCAATGAAGGAAACGATATATTATAATCAATGGCTCCCAGCGCATGCACCTCACAACTGAAGGGGTCTACAAACTTTCAACGACTATAGGGGCATGCAACTTACCCAAGCACTCAGTTAATCACCCATTCTCCATCCATCCATCCATCCACCCACCCATCCATACATCCATCCATCTATCCATCTACCCGTCCATCCATACATCCATCCATCCATCCACCCGTCCATCCATCCACCCACCCATCCATACATCCATCCATCCATCCACCCATCCATACATCCATCCATCTATCCATCCACCCGTCCATCCATCCACCCACCCATCCATACATCCATCCATCTATCCATCCACCCGTCCATCCATCCACCCACCCATCCATACATCCATCCATCTATCCATCCACCCGTCCATCCATCCACCCACCCATCCATACATCCATCCATACATCCATCCATCTATCCATCCACCCGTCCATCCATCCACCCACCCATCCATACATCCATCCATACATCCATCCATCTATCCATCCACCCGTCCATCCATCCATCCATCGATCAAACCATCCATCCATTCGCATCTAAATTGCGATAATATCAGCCTCTCTTCCAAATGAATGTTTCTAAGATACTCGAATGATGCGTCTGACACCTAGCATTGTCTTGTGGCAGTGGGGTGGGGATGGAGGCGGGTGATGGTGCGTTCAGTCGATGCCAGTCATTGGACCTGCGCGGAAACAGGTTTGCGAAACGACTGCGCTTGGTTTGCAGCAAGATGAAGCAACTGTTAAGTTATCTGCCAACGACCCAAGGGTGATCGACTGATCATGAAGTGGCGGATGATCCAAACTAAATCAAGTGGTAGGAGGAGGGCAAAGGGAGAGCGAGAGAGAAGGGATGTCAAGAGGGGATGAATGAGGGAAAGGAGGGTTCATTACAGTCGCTTTGTGGGAAGTTACGGACGCTTGGATGGTTGATGGATGGAAAGATGGAAGGAGGGATGAATGGATATATGGATGAATGTTTGAGGATGGATGGATGGAAAGAAACTTTGGAAGTGAAAACAGAAGTGGTTCTTGGCAAGTGATCGAAGTCTGACCTATTGGAGTCGTGCCTTAAACTATGTAGACAGCAGTTGCCTGTTGCGGCGCCCGATTCACACGACCAAGGAATGAAAGAACTTCTGGATGAAGATTTAAGGACCGCATGACGTCGTCATATATTGCCCTTGGCTAAGCCATTGCATGGGTTCAGCGCAGGCAAAGAATCCTGGATGTATGCACTACATTCTGGATCGGTGGCCGACTGGTTAGAGCGGTCGGCCCTATAGCGCTCAGTGTGCGTTGAGTGAGCAGGTTCGACCCTCGTACGATGAGTCACTGTGTAGGGACCTTGAGCAAGTCCTTCGCGCACAATTGCTCTGCAATACAACTGCAATTGCGTCGTCGAGGCGTGCGCACTTCTGAGCAAAATGGGTTGGAAGAAGAGCAATATCAAATTTCAGTTGCATTGCATTGTATGTATGTATACATGTATGTATGACATTTTATGTTTGTCCGTATGTGTGCATGTATGTAAATGTGTGGTTTCAGTCACAAGACCGAAAAAGCACGGCGCTGTCAAGCGAGACCGCGGAGCTATATAGAAGTCCTCGTCGCAATACGAATAATGAATCAATGAAACTTGATATAGTGCCTATTCAAGAAATCTACTCGGAGGCGCTCTCTGCGCTGGCCTACACGATGTTAAAATGTCATTTCAATGACTGTTACAACAGTTAGTAAAACAGCGCACAGTAAGCTAAAAGAGTCACTAATGGTTGGCCCACGCAAAAGCGTGGAACCATAAAATGGATTCCCGTCCACAGCTGACAGATGGCATGAATGTTCACTGTGCAGTGTCTGGGTCAAGCTGCGCCAAAGGGGTAGAGCGACGAATGCAGATATCGATTCGCAGACACGGGGACGGTGCCGACGAATAGTCCCTCACAGGTCGACGTGCAATAAGGATGTACACGTAGAAGAAGCAATCGTCGTGTGTCGATCGGTAGATTGAACAGAGTCACTAGAGGACAAAAACAACATCATCATCATCACCCACACACACACACACACAATACATATATATGTGCGTCTATATATATATATGTATAGGATGTTATAATACACAGATAGCCCTATACGATACAAATTATATAATATTACACAAGTATATTATAACTGTTGATTTCTCCACCGCCAACGTTTCAACGATCTATGAGAGGCGCACAAACGTTGCTTTCAATCCGATCTTAAAATATGCGTCTGATCTCCTATGGAGAATCGAGAAAGGTCTTGGATCTAAGCATGATGCAGAGGAAGCGAGACGGTCTATTAAGAGATCGGTCTAACTTTAGACCAAATCAACAGCTAAATATAGCGGCAGCAAAGGCTGAAATATTATGAAAAGTCTATAGACCAGACGTATAACTGTACTTTAGTCACGTGTGCTCAGTATTCGTATGCGCATGCGTTCATCGTTTGTATGCAAGCATATATGTACAGACGGACGCGTAGACAAACTTTGTGTACATATGTATGGATGTGCATTTTTGTGTGTTGGTGTACCTTGTTATTGGTGTATAAATGTATTTATATATATATATATATGCGTGTACATGTATGTATGCATATATATATGTGTATATATATGTATGCATATATATATATATATGCATACATACATGTACACGCATATATATATATATGCGTGTATGTATGTATGCATGTATGGGTGTGTGTGTGTGTGTGTGTGTGTGTGTGTGTGTGTGTGTGTGTGTGTGTGTGTGTGTGTGTGTGTGTGTTTATCAGTGGTTATGCCTGGGGTTGGTCCTACATAGCTGCGTATGCCCTCGTGCATGTGTTGCGCGGTAAGTAGGCCTAATCCAGATGATGCCAGGAAGGCAGGAACCTAACTAACAGCTTAACTGATTGGCCTCACATGTGCGCTTAGATGTTGCACGGCTCGTATGGAAGGCCTTGCGTTGCTTAGGGGCCTAGGCCTTGCACGCACGACCTACGCGGGAAAGAGTGCGGGAGACGAGAGGGAGAGGGTCAGATTAGGTAATTCGGATGGAGTGAGTCCGAGTAATAAAGGTGGAGAAGGAGGAGGAGGAGGAGGAGGAGGAGGGAGGATGAAAATAGAATGAAAGAAAACGAGGAGAAGAGTGCGAAGAGGAATAGCAGAGTGAGAGGGAGGAAGATGGAGAAAGAGGAGGATGAGGATTGGGTGGGATATGGAGGAGGTGGGAGCGGATTATGAGGAATAGCAGAAGATATAGGGAGAAGGAGGAAGAGGAGAAGCAGAAATAGGAGAGGAAAGAGAGCGCCAGACAGACAGGCAGACAGACAGAGGTACAGTAAGACAGAGATAGATACACAGAGAGAAGGAGGAAAGAGAAGAGAAGAGGCGGATGTTGTGTTTCGAAATGAATGCGTTATAAGTCGTGACATGTATTGTGTGTGATGCTGTGGCTTTAGAGTCGAGTTGTCCGTTCGACCTCGTGACCTCTCGGTCGGTCGAGGTCACGGTCCAGAAGCCTTCGGGCAATGTATTGGAATGACCCTTGGATTAGAGGTCAAAATTCCGGGTTCAATGCGTTGGGGACGAAGTCAAAGCTTAGCTCATATAGGATACGGGTTATTATGGCGCAAGATCTTATGAAATTTTGTATATTCCCAAATGGTCCAGGGTCTTATCGTCCAGGGTCTTATCGTCTATATCGTTCTATACGGTCTCATAGTCCAGGATTTTATGCTCCTGGGATTTAGGGCGTTATAGTCTAGGGTCCTGTGGTCTAGGGTTATATGGTCCAAGGTCTTATGGTCCAGGATTTTGTGGTCCAGAAGAGCCTTATGGTCAGGGTGCAATGGTCAGAGGCTTAGACCTATACAAGGGAGCGCTTCTTAACAGGTCTCTATGAGGGGCGATTAAGTGCATGAACAAACACAAGAGCGAACGAATAAATGAACAAATAAATTAATCAACTAATTAACGAACGAATGAACGAGCGAATGAGCGAAGAATAGTGAATGAATGAATGATTATGAATTAATTAATTAATTAATTAATTAATTAACTAATTAACGAACGAATGAACAAACGAATAAACAAAATGAACGAATGAACAAACGAATGAATGAACGAATGAATGAATGACAGATGCAAATTTCATATCTAAAGAATTGTCTGGCAACTTTCGTAATCGTGGCAACATTCCTGTCTTTGGCAAATATTTCTTCCTTCTGGCAATCTTCGCAATAACAACTTCCATACACTTGGCAACTATCTCAAGCATTCTGATCGCTGGAAACTTTCTTATAATTGCTGCAAACCATTTCATCACATCTGTGGATACTGAATTTGTTTTCGAACACTTTTCAGAGGTCTATAGCAGCAAATATATAAATGATAAATGACAGACTCATAGAATTAGTAGACCTATTGAAGTTAGCTAATAGAAATAGTCGGCCTGTTATGTCTTGAATTTCGACCAACAAATCATATTTTTGTCAATGATTTGGTACAGAAAACACGCAGAGAGAGACAGACACATACAGAGTAGGAGAGACTGAGACAGAGTCAGAAACAGAAACAGAGAGCCAGAGAGATAGAGACAGACAGAAAAGAAGAATAAGCTACAGCATCAGAGACAGAGAAGGAGATAGAGGCAGGCAGGGACAGAGACAGAGACAGAGGCAAGGGCAGAGACAGTCAGACAGAGACCACGACAGAGAGATAGAGACAGAGAGAGAGACAGAGAGAGGAGACAGAGACAGAGACAGAGAGACAGAGAGAGAAGAGAGAGATAACGGCAGAGACAGAGACAGAGTGTGATGGAGAGACAGCGCAAGAGACAAAGACAGAGTTGACAGATATAAAGAATGCAAGACAGAGATCCAAACAAACAGACACAAAGCAATATGGTCGTTGTATCTGTTGTCAATGTATTCTTACAGAGGGAGCATAACCGAGACATCCAGATAGACTGACACCGAGAGAGATCTAATAAGATGGTGGCTAGGCACATACCTACCTTCATGGCGATCGGGGTCCTCCTCATCGCCTATCGATTCCTAGGCATCGCCGATCTCTTCAAGGAGTTCACCAAACACGAGCTGCTTCCCACCTACGATTACGTCATCGGTCAGTCATCTATTTATAGATCTCCTTTCCTCATGGTGGTGATGGTGGTGGTGGTGGTGGTGGTGGTGTTCCTGGAGACGATAGAGGGGACATGAATAACGATGATGCTTAGAATGATTATGCCGACGAAAATGATGAGTTCTTTAAAAGGCGCTATAGCAAGCGTCGTGATACACGATCACGACGATGACGCATATACATTACAGACACACAGGGTTTGAATTGTGAAATGTGAACGGGGGGGGGGGGGTTGAACAATTTTCACATGCTCTGACCAGAATTTTTATGAACCTGAAACCGATCTGAGGGCTTAATTGTCGAGGGTTATAACTGGTGTACCAACTTGATTCTTACCTGTGCTAAGATACATTTAGCCACAGAAAGCTGATCTGGGAGGGTTTGTGTACCCCCGCCCAAGATAATTTTGGAGAATTAACGGGTGGGGTAAAAATGAACTGGGGGTTGAAACACAAGTCAATTCCTGGAGATTCAGGTGGTAGAACCAGCTGTGACTCAGAGGTTCAGGTGGTGTATGTCCTTAGTCGGTGGTGGTACCTCTGGAGCGGTGCTGGCCAGTCGATTGGCCGAAGATCGGAATGTGACGATCCTGTTGATCGAGGCAGGGGGAAAGCCAACGGACAACCCAGACATCGACGTACCAGTCTTTGCAGACGGAGTCAGAGGGGACGTTGATCGGGGTCCTGGAGAGTTCGACTGGATGCACCAGACCACGCCACAGAGGTTCGCCTGCAAGGGACACACGAATCAGGTGCATATTCATTCATTCATTAATTCATTCGATCATTCGTTTGTTCGTTCGTTCAGTTGTTTGTTTTCATTAATTCATTCGTTCCTACGTTCGTTCGTTCATCATCCATTCGTTCGGCCGGAAGATTTTCGTTCACTCATTCATTCGTTCTTTCATTCTTTCATCATCCATTCGCAAGGTCGTTCATTTCCCATTCATTCGTTAATTCGGTCGTCCGTTCATTCATTCATTCGTTCCTTAATTCATTCGTTCCTTCAATCGTTCGTTTATTAATTAATTCGTTCGTTCATTAATTATTTCGGGGGAGATTTATATAGCACCTCTTCAAATGCTCAATTCGGAAGTACTGCCGACTCTGCTATATAGCACCGTCAAAAAGAACGAGTTTTAAACGATCAGAGAACTTGTCAGAGAGATTTAATGAACGAGCAATTGAATGAACGAACGACTGAATGAACGAACGACTGAATGAACGAACGACTGAACGAACGAACGACTGAATGAATGAACGAACGAACGACTGAATGAACGAACGACTGAATGAACGAACGACTGAATGAACGAACGACTGAATGAACGAACGAACGACTGAATGAACGAACGAACGAATGAATGAACGAACGACTGAACGAACGAACGACTGAACGAACGAACGACTGAATGAACGAACGACTGAATGAACGAACGAATGAATGAACGAACGAACGAATGAATGAACAAATGAATCTTACTATCGTGTTGTCTTATCAGTCGTGCATCTGGCACAGTGGAAAGGGTCTAGGAGGAACGAGCAACATCAACTACATGCTCTACCTGAGAGGCAACAGGTTCGACTACGACGAATGGGCGAGCAACGGAGCCCACGGCTGGGCCTATAAGGACGTCCTTCCCTACTTCATCAAGTCAGAGGACCAGCGGAAGGGGGAGTTCGTCAAGACAGGTAGGCGGTCATCCATCAGGAGAGGTAACTTCGGATGCTTGACCCTTGAATGTCGGCCCAAACAGATGACCTGAGTTGTGTTTGAGGCGCCATAGAAATAGGGAGATTACGATTATTAGTGTTTGGTTAAGGAAGAGTGGAGAAGAGGAGGAAGGAAGGAAGGATGGTATAATGAAGAGAAAGCGGAGAAGAAGAAAAGGAAGAGAATGAGGAGTAGGCGCATAGGAAGAGGAGGAAGAGGAAAATACGAGGAAGACGGAGAAGACGAGGAGGAGGAGGATGAAAAGGAGGAGGAAGGAAAGAGAGAGCAAGAAGGGGAAGATGCGGAAGTGAAGCAGGCAGAGCAAGCAGAGGAACGGGAATAGGAGAAGTAACAGAGAGTAGGCACGCATGGAAGTAGGAGACTTAGGAGGACAGTTAGAGGAAGAGAAGAGGGAAAGACAACGAAGAGGAAGAAGAGAAGGAGGAAGATAGAGTGGAATGGACAGATACGAGCAGGACGAAGAAGAGGAAAGGGAAAAGAGAAAACTAGGATGCTAAATCAAACAAGAATGCGTACTGCATAAAAAGGAAGATCGTTTGCTAGAATAGCCATGAGGATGAATGCGGATGCTTTCTTTTCCAGTTTTCCATGGCTTCGGAGGACGAATGTCTGTGTCTGACGTCGGATTTTCCACGTTGCACAAAATCATCGAACTCTGCTTCAAGGAGATCGGATTGAAACAAAGAGACTACAACGGAAAGACGCAATTCGGTATACATATATGACGTCATTTAATATCGACAATATTCAATTGATATAAATAATTTTTCATCCACGTGTCGGTTCTTGCCAATGGATAGACAACGGCCGTCCTCACCCACTCCTCTCCTTTAAACTTCCTCCCAAACCAACCAACGACTGAGTAGATAGGTAACTGGGTACTAAAACTGACTGTGTCAAAACGTCATCTCTCTGCTCATCTCTGGCTCTGGCTCTTCATCTGGAAGCACTCGACCACACAACTGTAACGCACTTCACGAAAACACATTCTCCAGCACTCAAAAAATATATAAATACACACCAACTCCATTGCATATATATATATATATATATATATATCTGCCTCTCAACTTGGTACAGTACTATATATACAATATATACATATAAAATTATATATACACACGCATATATATATATATTTAACACTCATGTATTTTAGACACTATGTTTGCATTGCAAAAAGCCATATACATGTATGCAGATCTTTGCCTAAGAGATGTATAGTAGGCCTATATATTATGCAGATATATTATGTATATAATTAGATGCGCATGCTAGGCATTTGTAGATGTATGTGTGTGCATAACATATGCAGATATCTATGCGTCCGTGCTTAGTTCTTTGGTTGGTGTTAGAAGTAGCCAATGTAGTAGGTTGATATTATCTGCGCGTGGCAGCGTTCAAGCAGTTTGGTCTTGTTTACGCGAAGTAAACCGCGCGTGTCAAATAGGCCCTAACTTAAGAGGGCGTGGAAGCACGTATAGGTGAGGCCAGATGTGGTCATGCAGGTGAGGCCATGCAGGAGCTTAAGGAGAGGCCAAGTCAAGTGTCAATCGGCGCCAAATCGAAACGCCAAAGACTAAGACTTCTCTGCTTTACTTATTCCAATACTTCTAATCGTGTCTTTGAGCAGCGTTTCATAATCATTTTTGGCCGTGGAGACTTCTTGATCTGAAATTTTTGGCAAACGCTTGTGAGTGCAGACAATTATAAGTTTAGGCCTAGATTAGATCGACAACAACACAAATATCGATGACATTATGATTTCTCTTTCACATTAAGTAATACACACACGCTACGGCAATTAAGCAAAGTCTCAATTTGTTCACACTGAAAGTCTTCCACGGAACTCTAGGGTGCACAGAACACGGTTTGGGAAACGTTGCCTTACAGAGTAACGCAAGACAAACAGACTGGTCATCTCAAACATAGCTCTCTCAATGATTTCTTTTACGTTATTTGGCCGATCTTAAAGCGCCGCCTTTGACCTTGACTTTCCTTCAGGCTGGGCTCCGGCACAGGCA
>CAUFVP010000074.1:0-18847 GCA_959347315.1 Bimastos eiseni
CAGTAGCAAGATTTTCCAGCAAGAAGGCGCATGCGGAAAATAGGGTAGAGATCTCAGAGGGGACCAAATGAACAATTGAATTAGGCTTTGAAAACGTGATCCATTATCGATAACTAGCATCAGAAGAAACTGATAAAGCCCTAAATGAAAATTTAGAGTATTATTAGATCATTTCATTATCAATTGTGTTGTCCTTAGACAAGGCTCCGCGGGCCAGAAATATACTGTCGGCGCGCTAGAAATGGCCGCTGTCCCATTGTTTGACATCCCTGGTCTAGACTAATTCCTATGAAATGAACGTCAAACAATTTCCATGCGCTCAGAGTCTGCTCCGAGTAGCGGTTGAATACACCTGTAGCCCTTATTAGTAGTCAATGCACGGCGTTGCTAGTGGAGCCCACAAGGCAACGTCCGATGCAAAAACCGGCGCAATGGGATGAGATTGCGGATTGTGAGGAGGAAGGTGTTGCGATGGTTGCTTTTGCCGCTGGGAAAAGATGTCAGCGTTAAATAAGCATTTATAAGACAGTTCGTTTATGCTGTGACCTCAGACGACAGCCGACTGTACATCGTTTAAATCGGTCGATCTATGAATAAAATATATCCGACAAAAAGAAAGAGACAGACAGACAGACAGACAGACGGACAGACAGACGAGCAGACTGACAGATAGGCAGAGAGATAGACGAACAGGCAGACTAACAGGCAAACATACAGGCAGGCAGAGACAGAGCGACAAAGACAGAGTCAGAGACAGGTAGACATGCATAAATACAAACGGATGGCAGACAGACAGACACACAGACAGAGACAGAGAGATAAAAAGACAGGGCACAGCGACAGAGACAGCGAGACATGCAAAAAACAGACAAAGGGCAGACGGGGAGATAGAGCCATACCAGACAGTGAGACAGGGACATAGAGCAAGAATAGACAGAGACAGACAGACAGACAGATAGACAGACAGACAGACAGACAGACAGACAGACAGACAGACAGATAGACAGACAGACAGCAGAGAGGAATCGAAATATGCTGATTGAAAGACTGATAGCTAAAGATGTTGAGATTCTGGTCATATTGTGACATTCATAACGATTTACGATCATCAGGGCGATGACAATAAAAACGAGACAAACAGACAAATACAGAGACTCACACATACAGATAGGCAAACAGGTAAACAAACAGGAAGCAGCCAGTCAGCCGAGCTGAAATATATTCACAAAGAGCGCATCAAAGCGCTGAAAATAGAAAGATTGGCAAGCAGACAGACAGACAGATAAATAGTCAGACAGTAAAGGCGACGGACAGATAGCTAGACATTCAAATAGAAAGACAGATAGTAAAACAGACACACACTCATACAGGTTTATTTGATCGATAAATTTCGCCCTTGAAATGACCTCAGTTTTCCCTCCTTTCCGCAATTCAAGCCCACCGGCAACTCCATTCACTTGGTTCTCTTGTCGTCTCCACAATAGAGTTTGATAGAGAGGACTTGCAGTCTGGCGCCATATAAAGCGGTTTGAATGCGTTTTATTACGAGTACATTACAAGTAATTCAATTATTTTCCGAAGTATATCATCGCTGAACAAAGTATTCACAAAGGCTGATGATTATGGTGATGCGAATGGCCGATAGAGGCGCCACAAGTAATCATTTCAACACTTATTAAGGATCTGTGGTTGTATGTGCGGTCGGTCGCGTCTCTCAGTGTGTATGTATGGGTAAGTCTATACGTTCAGGACCATGTATGTCTTGATATGTTTCTGGGTGTATGTTTGAACGCATGCGTGATTTCACGTATTATGTAAATAGTAGCCTCTATAATAATATTATGTTCGCGTGTACATTTATAAATACTGTATGTATGCATTAATACATGCACGAGTCTTTATTCTCTTCCGAAAACAGAATAGGACTCTTCCAGAAACGATGGACAAGTGTTTGTCGATGTCAAACTCAAAATATCTAACCTCTTAATAATATTATTTGTGCGCAATTAAAATGGCGCTATATAAGCTATATAATGACCAAGCATCATTCAGTTGCGTTGAGCAATTGTGAGTAATCATATCATTAAGGTGCCTACATGTTAGCCATCTTAAGTTCTTAATATGGATTCTTCTAATACATGGTTTTTGATTTTGGTACTTCTACGTAAGCTAAACTTAAAATTAATTAGTCGCAGTTTAACGACACTGTGTGATAACATAGTAATGTAACGTAATGTGATGTAATGTAATGTGATGCAAAGTAATGGAATATAACACTTATATAGCGCAACTCGAATCAGAGGCGCTCACGACAAGTTAAGGAGAAAAAAAAGAAAAGTCTTCAAGCGGTTCGGAAGGCAGCATGGGAGAGAGTGAACGGCTCCTCCTTCCGAAGAGGAAGGGGAAGGCTATTTCAGATGGTGGGACCCACGTAGGCGAAGCTCCTGAATTGGGCCATGGCAGAGCGCCTGCGGGGAAACACCAGGAATCCGAGAGCAGTGGAACGAAAGGATAACAGTAGCCATCATGACGAGACCATGTTAAATTTACAAGCACTTAAATGGATTAATTATCCTAATTCTTTTATCGGAATTGGATTTCGCCTATAAATAGGAAATCCGAGGCCCCACAACAGACACGATCCTTAGCTTCCATTGTGTTCTTAGATTTGTCAATGGATGCCAGTACACCCAGGACAAATGTCATGATTTTGCATTTAACAGCATCAAATTCCTCAATATTGCTTGACTCTGTCACATTTAACTGAACAATATCACTATGCAAGGCATGTAGTATAAAGTAAGTAATAAAGTGGTTTAACGACAGTGTGTAGCAACAATTGCTTTTACCGTCTTTTAGTAGTTGTTTTAGTTTGTAGGTGTGGTTTTTCTCAGTTTCGTTGTTGTTCTCTTTCTTTCTACTTCTTGTTCTTGTTCTTTCGTTGCGTTTTGGCTGCTGTCGGTTGGCTGATGTTAATGAAGGCTGGGCGCTAGATTTGCTGTTTTGAGTAGTTGCCATTTTGTTTTCGTTTAAGTTTCTAAAGATTTTCTGTTTCTCGGTTCGTTTTCACCTGGTTTCTTTTCTTGAGTTGTATCGGTTTCTTGGTTTCTTTTGTTCTTTTTGTTGATTTTCTCCTGTTTGTCTTTGTCATCGAAGCTCCTCTCTTCTCTGCTTGGTGTTGATTGTTTCTTGGTTTGATTTCCGGTCGGCTTTCCTTCGGTTGAAGGATCGCCTTCCGTCCGCCGTGTTCTCTTTTCGTACTTTTGTTGATTTATGGATTTATTTAGTTATTTATATAATCTTGTTTTCTGACCTCAGTCGGTCTATTTGTTGTAGTTGGCCTCAATCGGCCTGTTTATATCTATTTTTGTCCTAATGCGGCCTGATTTTGGCTCATAGATTTAGCCCTAGGTACACAGATGGTGGGTGGCCTCGTGGCTCTTTATTTTGTGGCCTTTCGGCTCTGTGTTTTTTTGTGGTGATTTTTAGGTACACACCGATATATATATATATATTTTTTTTGGTGGCCTTTTGGCTTTTTTTTTGTTTCTTTTGTTTTTTGGAGATACTAAGATAACTTATTAACGCACACATTATTTAACCTGGGTCGCCAGTATCGTGGGTTTTTGCTTGAGGTTTTACGGCCTCAGTCGGCCTTGCAGTCGACCTCATTCGGTCTGGGGTGTGGCTTAAATTTCTGTTATCATGACTCTGTTTGTTGCGGCGGCTATTTGCATTTACATTCATATGTTTATACTGCGGTATTACAATTATAACACTTAATCTCCGACATTTCTCATATTGCTCTTATCTTGCACATGTTAGTCAGGCTCAATCGGCCCGTGGTCACTAGATTCGACTATAGCTACACACCAATATATATTTTTATTATTTATTTTTTTATTTTTTTTATTTTATTTTTTATTTTTTATTATACCTATTTTGTACCTATGGGCTACCTACATATTCTACACCCATGGTATTCAGTCTCAGTCGGCAGGGAATTAGTTAGGGAGTTGGGGAATCGGTTACTAGGGATTGTAACTAAGAGCAAGTTGCTACGATTTTACTTGTGGAATTATAATGTTGTTGACTATATCTTACAACCATACGTGTTAGGCACTGAGACTTCGGTTGTTCCTATATGCTTCTATAAGCTACCTCTAACATTCAGTTTTATGCGTATAGTCTTATATAGTATAAAGTGTAACTGTGCGAAACTATATAGCATCGGGAGGATCATATATAAAGGTTTCTAAATGACAGTTGAATGAATATTGACTCTAGCCGTTTACTGGCCTGCTTTTTAATACGAGCTTCTTTGGTCGATTATATACAATTTATTGTGTTTTATAATTTGCATTCTTCAATTTATTTAGCGCTTTTAAGAGAATTAGTGGATGATAGGATAAAGGTCGGAGGAAGATGGATCAAGGCACTGAGATTTGCAGTTGACCAGGCAATTATAGCGAGAAGCTGGAAAGGTCTCCAGGATTATCATGACATTTTAACATCACATAGGTCGGCACTGATTATAGATATTTGATGATGGATCGACAGAGCACAATATCAGCCGAATCTACTATTTTGTTCGGTGCCCCTCCTAGATTGGCTCGTACGTCCAGTGTCGCTATTCGCCAATTATTCCGCTCTTGCTTTCAACTTTAAGAAACCTTCTTTGATCATTCAGCCCAATAACACCATTCTCAGTCTTCCTCTTTTTTTCATACCATCCAAATTTCCTTTATTTAATGTTCTAATTGGAGTCTCCCCTCGTTATGTGGCATAAAATTATGTTCCCCTAATGGATCTTTTTCTGTCTATCTTTTATTGTTTATCTTCATTTGTCCTGTGTTTCATGCAGCTCGCTCTCTCCATCCTTCGCCATATCCACACTTCGAAAACTCGAAGGCCTTCGATATTTAGAAGTCATCATTCCTCATGGGCCTCCGCACTCCATAATTATCAGTTCTACATTTTGTTTCTTCAAAATCATATTTCGTTACCTTCTCATTAATTATTGTGTTCTAAATACATATAGGTCATCTTTTCCAATAGCTATTCTCTTCCTCATTTCTACATGACACATTCAATCATTTGTGATCATACATTTACTTAATTCCGAGGTAACATAATTTTCCGATTTGTCCCAATTTAAGTTAAAATATTTCTATTCCTTTTTGAGTTTTACCAAACCGGAAACTTAATTTAAACCGCGGAGATTTAGAATCGGTGCTATGACATTTTCATAACGATTGATGGCAATAAATTATCGGTGTCATCATTAAATTGTAACTTCCATAATGATTAGCGAAAGCTTGGACTTTATCGCTGCTTGTCTTCAGAAAGAAACCATGCATTTAACGATTAACTAATTGCAAGTGCAGAAGAGAAATGGTCTTTAGGGAAGAATACACATGTTTAAGGACGTACGCTATGTGACACCTTCGTATTGGAGTTGCGGTAGGCCTACTCTCGACGTTTTGTATTGGTTGGCGAGCTTATTTATAGCGCTTTGCCGAGACACCTTTCTGTCTTCCGAAGCTATATAAAGTACGACACGACTCTGTGAGCTGTTGGTAACTTACACAGGGCAAAATCCAGGTTTTAACGACAGCTTTTGACAACAGAGGCCGTTGCCGTAGATAGAAATTTGCTTGGAATATTGCAGCATTTTACTGGTATTGAGTAAGAATAATGGAGACTTTTTATAATAATTCATGACGATGTAAACAGCCATGTACAACCGGCAAAATTTTAAAACAAGGATGCATTCAAATAACGTTTAAACACCTTTATTTGAAATGTTTAGTGGGTATATAATTTATGTATAACTATTTGAATTGAAATGTTTAGAGTGCATATAGTTCATGCAAAACTAATTCGCAATTAGCGACTTCTCCACTGTGTGCAGTCCGGCAGTGCCAGTTCAAACTTAGACAGAGGAGGGCGACGCTAATGATCCATGTTATCGCACGGTATCGTCAAACTGCAACAACCACAACCACTCCGCAAATTTCTGTCGACGACAGCGGTCCTTGTTGTTAAAAGCTTCAACCGCGATTACTAATTTCTTTCGGGTAATAATTATATTGATTGATTCATTCAGCTGTTCACTCATTCATTCATACGTACATCCGATAATTCATTCAGAAGATTTATTAATGTGCGCTTCTTTATTAATTCAAACTGACAAAGAACACAATATGAGCACAAATTGATGATTACCCCTTTCATCAGCTGCTTGACAGCCGTGCAAGGCGCCCATCTGCCTACTGCTCACTTTAACAGCACCACCTAATGAATGAGCAACTGAGTCGATCCTGGGTTTATGCTGATCTTGATGCAAAAATGTTTGGTTTCTGGATAGTAGCACTTAATAAATGTGAATAACGAAATAACATTAATAACAATATAAGTAAAAATGATAAAAATATTAGTTCAAATATCTTAAAGCTAGATGAATTAATTTTACGTGCAGATCGAGTGTCATACATGCGTCAAAATTTGCTATTTATCATCTGATGCTATAGTAAAGCGAGAATAAAAATGCAACAGACAGAGTGAAAATTAACGTAGATAAGAAAAAGAAAATTAAACAAAAGTAAGCTGTAGTCAGAATGCACATCGGAGTATAGGAAAGAAAACAGGAGTAAGATGACGACAGATGACGAAGCTCAGGAAGAAAATAAAATGAGGAAATCAATAGGGGGAAATAGGCGATCTAGGAAGAGAGAACAAGAGGAAGCTAAACAGGAATACATAAGAAGAGAATTATAAATGCAGTGGTATGGCGTGTGGTGCTGTGCGGAGAAGAAACGTAGCAAGTTAAATCGAAAACGAAGCATGACTTAACACAACAGCTGAGAAGAATATTCTAGTATCATGACTCTAGTCTCTATAAATACTGCGAGTTCAATTGCGATGTCTCGGCTAAATACTGAATTAAACGAATATTGAATTGAATTGAATTAGGAAAGAGAATGTAAGGACACTGGGGACTTTCATAATGTGGACGTGGAGAGTAATTGGGAAAATCAGCAGGAAGGAACATTAGACAAACGAAGAAGTGATGGAAATTGGCGTTGAATTTAGGCCTGTTTGCGAAATATGCTTGAAAGTTAGCAGTGCCCAAACTTTTATATCGTCATTCAACAATTTGGTTGAAAATATGTTTGCGTCTCATCCTCCCTCTTTCAGGCTTCCGTGTAGCACTGCCATAGGGAAAACAGAGGTGCAATAGGCCTACAAGTAGTTTCAGTTTAACAACACTGTGTTATAATATGGGTCATTCGCGTACCACTCCTCCTTTATCCACGCTTGGGACTGGGATGCGATATATATATATATATATATATATATATATATATATATTTCAAGCAATTATCTGTTACGTGCTCTTAAGTTTTGCCCGACTGCTGGACCTCCCAAATGCTAGGCCTCTGCTCTTGGCTATAGTAACTCTTTTTCCTGTTTTTATTCTATTCTGAAATCTGTCTTCTTTGGCCAAGGTTGGACTGGGAGCGCAGATTTCTTGGAGAGGCACTTTATCAAGTTGAACTGACTGACTGACTGACTGACTGACTGACTGACTGACTGACTCACCGACCGACCGACCGACCGACCGACCGACCGACTCACTCACTCACTCACTCACTCACTCACTCACTCACTCACTCACTCACTCACTCACTCACTCACTCACTCACTCACTCACTCACTCACTCACTCACTCACTCACTCACTCACTCACTCACTCACTCACTCACTCACTCACTCACTCACTCACTCACTCACTCACTCACTCACTCACTCACTCACTCACTCACTCACTCACTCACTCACTCACTCACTCACTCACTCACTCACTCACTCACTCACTCACTCACTCACTCACTCACTCACTCACTCACTCACTCACTCACTCACTCACTCACTCACTCACTCACTCACTCACTCACTCACTCACTCACTCACTCACTCACTCACTCACTCACTCACTCACTCACTCACTCACTCACTCACTCACTCACTCACTCACTCACTCACTCACTCACTCACTCACTCACTCACTCACTCACTCACTCACTCACTCACTCACTCACTCACTCACTCACTCACTCACTCACTCACTCACTCACTCACTCACTCACTCACTCACTCACTCACTCACTCACTCACTCACTCACTCACTCACTCACTCACTCACTCACTCACTCACTCACTCACTCACTCACTCACTCACTCACTCACTCACTCACTCACTCACTCACTCACTCACTCACTCACTCACTCACTCACTCACTCACTCACTCACTCACTCACTCACTCACTCACTCACTCACTCACTCACTCACTCACTCACTCACTCACTCACTCACTCACTCACTCACTCACTCACTCACTCACTCACTCACTCACTCACTCACTCACTCACTCACTCACTCACTCACTCACTCACTCACTCACTCACTCACTCACTCACTCACTCACTCACTCACTCACTCACTCACTCACTCACTCACTCACTCACTCACTCACTCACTCACTCACTCACTCACTCACTCACTCACTCACTCACTCACTCACTCACTTACTTACTTACTCACTCACCGATTGTAGTTTTCGTTCTTTCGCTAGGCAAACGACAGGCGCTGTGACAGGTTGATAGTCGCTGTTCAACGATGACGCCTTAAATTAAATCGTTTTTAAATTAAACACCTTTAACTCGGTTTCGCATATGTTATATATTTGTAATTTTCTTTCAATTGCAGACTTAACACATTCGTGTTGTAAGACAGCCTATAGACAGTATTGAAAACAGTGTGAAGCTGGGTATAGTGGAAGGAATCTGCTGGTTTGACAATATCATGGCGTGGACTGATTTAAGAGGCACAAGTTTAATGAACATCGTAAGAGACAGAAAGCATTGGACATCACTCTCCCATTCATGTAGTCAACCGTCGCGAAGCGACGATGACGATGTGACATGACATGACATGGCATAATACCAAGTCCCAAGCCTGGATCCAAATATCCAGGCAGACAGGTATGAACAATAGAGGTGGCGACTGTAGATGAGTTTTGAAATCGCGTACAGGGCGGATTCATGAAGCAAAAGCGTGAAAGATGAAAGATGAATGACGTAGACAAGAGAATTTGCACTGAATGCAGTAAAGGATGAGAATAATAGAGGGGTGTGGATTTTTCAATACTTGTTGACGTAGGCCTACCTATAGGAATGAACTCAGTTTTGGATCGGTTCAGGCAAACTAGATATTAACTCCCCATTAGTAAAACTCGGCCAGTGCCAGTCCCAAGCCTGGATAAAGGAGGAGGGCGACGCTAATGGTCTTTGTGATCACACAGTGTCGCTAAACTGCTACAACCACCTTTTTAAATATTGCTAAACGATGCTTGATGTTGTTAAGCGAGTTTTTCGATATAAATTCTCACCAACCACCCTAGCACACCTCCCTGGGTACGCGACGTCATTGCAACGCTTTTATGGCGCCATGATTTGACGAAAATAAATTGAATAAAAGGTCTGGTACTGGCACTGCCAGTATCAAAAACATGCCATGGAGGAGTAAAAGTGGTAGTCATTTCAGTGTAATGACACGGTGTGATAAGGACCAGTATCTTCGCCATCCTTGTTTATCGAGACTTGGGACTAGTACTGTTAGGCAATGTAACCTTGCGTTCAACTTGAAACGAGACAGCGGGCCACATTATTTATTTTAATATCACGTTGCTTAATAGAGGTGTGCGCAGTTGGTTGATGGTAGTGTATATAATAGTGGCCAAGTCGCGTGCCTCTTAATTTTGACAAAACCAGTGATCACAGCTTGCAGATAGTTATGTGCTGGACACACTCACTGTATATATAATAATTTTGCAATTTTTAATTAAGGGAATAAAACTAAACATTTTAAAGTTACGGAGTAGGCCTAGATATTTATTGTTACCGCTATTATATAATGCGTGACATATTCTTCTTCTGTGTATAAATAAATAAATATATATATATATATATTTTTCGAGGTGTTCTTATCGTTGCATCTCATTTGTAACATAAGCAGAGGCTCCATTGCGTTCTCTAGTGGAACGCTTGTGGCGGCGCCTTGCGGTGTTTCGTGTCGCTTATTTTAGTTTACGTCGTGAAGGCGTGGGTTCATGAATAGATGCCAGACTAGAACACATGGTTCACAATGGGTGTAACTACATGTAGGTTCAGCAAGCTCTCGCTACAAATCTATTCCAGCTGCACCTCAATGATGCAGGCCATCATTAAATCACTTATAAATAGAAGACTATTTGTAGAACCAAATGAAAGCAAATAACTATTCTTCTTTCTAAGAATATCTGAGAACTTCTGCGTTTAGAATGAATGTAAACTTTCCCCTGTGACGCAATTTGTTTGCTAATGGTCGTGAAAGCATTGTTCATATTCTTAAAATGTTATCCAACCATAACCAATTATATCTTCCACTTTTTTGGTTCAATAATCACTAATTTTCGTGTAGTGTCTGCACACATCGTCGAGTCATTATCAAACTAGACGAAGAAAAATATTGTTATTCTAGAAAACCATCATTTATTGCTATAAAATTATGCTACGAACACCTCTTCGTTAAATAAATACTAAATTAAAACAATGATCCTTACACTAATAAGACACCTTTTAAACACATAATAACTTAGTACAAATTAGTGACTTCACGAATTCCTTTGATTCCAATGCCTCTATAACGATATCTTCATTAACAGTAATATCACACAGATAGTGGTCTGATCGCATACTGTTATTAGTAACATAATGTTGACTATTATATTTTAAGGCCAATTCTTTTGTTACTATAGACAGAATTTAAGAAACATAGTCAGTTTTTCATAACTGACGGTCTTATTGATGAGAATAATAATGATACTTTTTTATTAAATTGTAGAATCAATAACATCATTAGCTAATGAAACATTACATTGTAGGGATGCTAATAACAATATTACCCGGGCAGGTAGGAAACGTAGACATATTCCATTCTGGAATAACAAATGCACTGATGCCATCTATAAGAGAAATAAAGCAAGGAATAAGGCATTAAAATCGAAGGATTTAAAGGATTATGCAGAATATAAACACCAGATGGCAGTAGTGAGAGTGACATTAAAGTTAGAAGCAAAAGTTTGTTGGGAATAATTACTGCTCCGAATTAACTGATCAGACAAAATTAGGAGCCATAAAGGTCAACGAGAAGAGTGTCGACATTAGCGACTTCGCGAATATTCGTTGTAAATGCGATAAGGTTCATTTGTGTTGTCATCTTTCATGTGGATCAACGAACTGAACAAATGCGGTGAGACTAGAAAGAGGAGGCAGAGAGATCAGCAGTAGGAGGCAGAGGGACCGAGTAGACGAGACAGACATACCACAGCTCTGTTGCTCTGTCTCTGCCTATCATCCTCTTACTCTGTCTTCATCTGTATGTCTTAACTCGCTGCCTTTGTCTCTCTGCATGTCTTCCTTGGTGTCCGTCTGAATCTGTGTCCATGTATCTGTCTTCCCTCTTATAATATGTCTCCATATCTGAGTTCTTCCTTGTACATAGCTCTGTTCATTTGTCTCAATTACTCTTTATTCAACCCGTTACTGCAATTTCCATCCGGTCAATGATTATAATTGCCCCAACGATATATGTCTCTTAATAACAATATAAAAAAAACAATAGCAATACTAAGCGCATATTTATTTCTTTTGTCACGAATCGTAAAGAATGTCTATGGACGTGATCGTTTGGTGGAGAAGCGGATTAATTTCCAATGCAATTCCCTGACAGTCTCTCTCTCTCTGTCTCTGTCCCTGTCTGTCTGTCTGTCTGTCTCTGTCTCTGTCTCTGTCTCTCTCTGGCAGGTGAGCTTTTATGTCATTCGTTAAGCGTAATGAAATCTAGCATCGCTCAAGAGGTCGAAATGCTGGCAGAGTATTGGGATTTCAGTAAAGGTAGTAATGGCGGTGCTGGACTGGTGATAGTAGGAGAAGTAGGGCAAGTAGTAGTAGTAGTAGCGGCGGAAGTAGTAATAGTTAGTAATTGGAGTTTCAGTACTAATAGCAGCAACAGTAATGTAGTAGTGGCTGAATTAGCGGAAATCAAGACTATGATGAAGATGATCATGGTTATTATTATTGCAATTTTTTATCATCATTATTATTATTACTATTATCATTATTATTATCATTATTATTATACATATATGTTTCACATTATGCTGTTATCGCCCAGGTGGGCGAGCTAAGTGAGTGGTGGCAATGTCCCGACGAGGCAGGCGGCATTTCCACGCTGAAGAACAACCGAGATACGTTGGAACAGAAATGACGTCTCCATTGTATCGTGGGTTGCAGCACTCGTTCGACTACCCAACTCTGAGATGAACTGCAGTCCTTCACTGCTCCAAGCGCCGCCGGATTCCAAGGAGAGGGCTACGAAGTCGTGGGTGTTGGTTATGGTGGAATACTTGGCCCTCTTCGTCTTAGCTGCGCGTTCGGCTGCTTCGCCAGCTCTGACAGATGTGTCGACAAGATGTGACTTGGCGTAGGTGTCGGGCACTGTCACATCCCATGCCAGACATCGAACACGTGTCCAAGGGATGAGCGTAACGCCGTCCGATCGCTTTCCATCTTCTCTTAGCAAGCCGAGAGGTTCCTTTGGCGCTGGAATCTTCGCTCTGCCAAGAGCTCTCCAGATGACATCGTTCAACATGCTATGTCGTTGATGTTTTCCGCTGCCTCTTCTACAAATTAGTCCATGGAGACCTTTTGCGTCGACGCTCTCTCGACATTGGTGACACAAATGTGGCTCGCAGAGCGTCGTTCCTAGCCTCAACCCGGCTGCCATTCGTACATCCTCATTTGAGAGGCGCAGGCCTAGGGCAGTCACAGGGGGCGCTTGCATCCAGTCTCCAGAATGAGGTGCTCGTGAGGCCAGCAGGCGAGCACGGTCACATGGATTGTTATTGGACTCCAGCAGACCTTTCCATGCCTTGTCTGTGAATAGGAGGTAACATTCTTTTTGGCGATGACTCGCTGCTCCTGTTGGTGGTTCTGCATCTGTCAGGGTCTTCCAAGCGTTGATGCTGAATTCGCAAGTTCATATGGTTCCTCAGCAGACTCTGTTGGTAGGATGCATGCCTGGAGTTCGCTTGTGCTAGCATCAGAAGCCAGAAAGGCAGAAAGTGCCAGCGTAGATGCACAACGAACTCCCAGACCACCATCTCTCACCGGCAAAGAAGCTTGGAGCCAACGGCCATTGTCAAAGTCCACATTTAAAATGGTTGACAGTCCTTCTCTCAGCAGTTGATCAAACCGAGGCAAGCCCGGGCAATCAGCGCAGACGGCGGCAACCCACGCAGCTAGACGATTCCTGACCAGCATGGACACGAGTTCAATAATGGTGAAGCTTGACATCTCGAACGCTTTCAATAGCTTGCACCGAGACTTCATGCTCGCGTCAGTGGACGAACTCATTCCTAATTTATCCGCATAGTGCCATCTTGCCTACGCCGAGGCGACATCTCTGAAATTCGGGAGATTCACGATACAATTGCAAGAAGGTACGCAAACGGGCGATCTCTTGGGACCTCAACTTTTCTGCCTACCGCTACAGCCGATCCTTAATCACCTGCTTTCACCATTGGCCTTTGGATACCTCGACGACCTCACCTTGGGCGGAGATCCTAAGGTGGTGGAGGCGGATGTTAACTCGATCGAAGGGGGATGTCTGCGACTTGGCCTCGCGCTCAACCGCAAAAAATGCGAACTCATATCTTCCGACGCCCATATCAAAGACGTTAGTCAAGGCTTCCTAGGACAGTTCGCCCGAGTCAATGCATCATCGGCCTAGGGCTCCGCTCTCGCTGACGGATGCTATGCTTTCAGCCCTTGACACTTGTATGGCCTACCTTGGAATTGCCCTCGACAGGTTGCAACTAATCGCTAGACAAGACGCTCTCCTGATCCTTAGACATTCGATCGGATCGCCTAAGGTCATGCATTTATTGAGATGCACCTCTTGCCACGACCACCCGCGTCTATGGGCTTACGACGATCTGCTGCGAGGAGGGATCGAGCGAATCTTCAACATTTCGATGACCGATGGCCACTCTCCCGATGAGGATAGGAGGACTGGGAATTACGAGGGCGTCCTCGCTGGCACTTCCCGCCTTTTTGGCTTCAGCCGCGGGCACTCTCCAGATCCAGTCCCTCATCTTAGAATCAGTAGCGGTGAAATCGGACTCGGCCTGCGGCTCGGCCATGTCTACCTGGCTTCAACTTACCGAAGCCTCTGCCCTGACGACGCCAGGCCATAAACAAGCCCACTTTGACAGACCGCTGTTAAACGCGGTTCTGTCTGCACTAGAAGAAAAGCTACAGGATTCTTACGTCCAGGCGAGACTAAGGGCCTTGCAGTCACCGCACACCTCGGACTGGCTGTACGCTCTCCCGCTCGTTTCTCGCGATTTCAGACTGGAGAACGATACCGTGAGGGTGGCGGTCGGCCTACGATTAGGGGTGGCCATCTGCGAGCCGCACAGCTGCGCATGCGGCGCCTTCGTCTCAGCCAGAGGCGCACATGGCCTGTCCTGTTCATTTGGTTTTGGCCGTCAAGCAAGACACTGTAATATCAACGACCTTATCCATCGCAGCCTCAACAGAGCCGGTATTCCGACGGTCAAGGAACCGTCAGTTCTTTCTAGATTAGACCGGACGGGCAGACCCTGATACCGTGGAGTGGGGGGCGGGCCTTACTTTGGGACACGACGGTGGTGGACACAGTGGCCGCTTCTGATATCCCCGAGACAGCTTCCACAGCTGGAGGAGCGGCGGTGATAGCAGCCACAAGGAAACACACAAAATATTCTGAGCCTGAGAAGAAATACATTTTATTCCAATCGCTATAGAAACCTTCGGTCCCCTCAATAGTGAGGGCCTCGCCTTTCTGTCTGAGACTGGACGCCGACTTTCGACAACTACCGGTGACACCCGAGAGACAAACTTCCTTTTCCAGAACTTGTCGGCATTGATCCAACGTTTCAATGCGGTGGCTTTTCAGGGCACTATGTCAAGATTACAATCCACTGACAAGCGGCGACACAGATGGCCTGATGACAGATCCGTTGGCAATGCCAATGACGAATAACACTATATGTGACATAATAATAATAATAATACTTATAGTTATAAT
The DNA here is from genome assembly GCA_959347315.1 of Bimastos eiseni. Taxonomy (NCBI): domain Eukaryota; kingdom Metazoa; phylum Annelida; class Clitellata; order Crassiclitellata; family Lumbricidae; genus Bimastos; species Bimastos eiseni. Next base: position 15,240 of record CAUFVP010000074.1, read on the forward strand.
AATAATAATAATAGTAATAATAATAATAATAATAATAATAATAATAGTAATAATAAAAATAATAATGATAATAAGGCAGGGCTCCCGGTCACGCACATTTTCCAGCCAGTAGCCATTGAGATCATGGGCCCGCTGAACCCCTCCCCTGCTGATTTTATTAACGCAATTGGGGCTCGCAACTCTGCCATTAGTGGCGATAGGCGCGTAGCTTCCTTTCTTTTCCAGCGTTTATCCATCTGTATTGAACGCTATAATCTTGTGGCCTTCCAGGGCACCATTCCCTCACCCCTAGAAGACGATGCCTGACCATCCGGACAACGGTTTTAGCATAATAATAGTAATCTCTATATAAGTCATTGGGAGAATGAAGTACCTCAGGGCAAAATAATAATAATAATAATAATAATAATAATAATAATAATAATAATAATAATAACAATAATATCAATAACAATTGCAATATTATTATTATTATCATTATTATTAACAATAATAATAAAAACTAACTAAAAAATTCAAATTCATCATAAATAGTAATAATAGCTGTAACAATAACATAAATAGTGATAATTATGATGATAATTATAATAATAAAGACCATTAGCGTCGCTACACAATTTGTTGGCCCCTTGAGAGATCATGTTTACATCGGTGCAGTGATTAATGTCTCTTGGACGAGCCATCTTTGGTGATGTTGTATCGGAACCATTGCACCTTGTCCGCCGCCTGACATTGACAATTCAACGCTTCAATGCTGTTGCTTCTCGCAACCCTCTCTATAAAGAAGCTGAGGAGGAAAATAAGGAGAAAAGGAGGAGGAGTAGGAAGATGCAGAGAGGATGGAGGTGTAGGAGGAAGTAGGAGGAGTGTAGGAGAAGGAAGAAGATCAGGAGAAGACGGATGAGCATTAGGAAGAGGAAGAAGTAGATGGGGAGAGTGAGAAGGAGCAGATGAAGGAGGAGAAGGAAGAGGAGGAAGAAGAGGATGAGCAGAACAAGGAGGAAGGAAGCAGGAGCAGGAGCGGGAGAAGGAAAAGAAAGGGGAAGGGGTGGAGGTGGAAAAAGTTCAGGAGGAGGAGGAGGAGGAGGAGGAGAACAAGTGCGAGTAAGGTGAGTCGGACATTGGTGCTGTAGGAAAAAATTTATTTTCACCCGATAACGACTTAGAACGCCATCATTATCTTTCTTTTCTAGCTAAAACTCCCTAAGAAAAAGTAGCCACCTACATACAGTCAGTAAGTTTTTGTGCTAGAAATAAGGAAATAAGAGTTAACTCAGCCTGCTGGCTTCAACAATGTCCGCAATTTCTAGACATTTGAAGACCGCAGAGGGCATCTTTTTACCCCATTTAAATCCATCTATTAAAGGCTCTTTACCACCGCATCCATTCATCAACCTTAATTACATACGCCCTTTTCATTCGCACAGCCTTGTCCATTCTGCGCCTAAGGAGAGCTAACCCATCCATCCATCCTTCTGTCCGTCCGTCTAAATAAAAGCGATGCCTCGTTCTGTCTTAAATTAAGATCATTAAGTCACATTGTGTCTTCCGTTGCATTCTTCAATGAAAGCCAGGAAAGATGTATAGTGAGAAAAGGAGCTCTATGAAATGGTTACTCTGACTAAAGTCCTAGGTACACTTGACAATAGGATTTATCTGATTCAACTCTTACGTTAGGCTTGTGTCACAATACACTTCAACCATCTTTTTATATAAGACAATAACACTTAAAGTAGTGTAAAAAAACACAATTCAATACCCGACTTTAAATTGACGAAGTAACTAGGGGCAAACTAAATTAATTACGCGCAAGATGGCAGGCTGAGGCTTAGTGAGTTAACGTTGTTCAAAGAAAGAGACTGGAAGTCATTGATCTGTGTTATGGTTTGTTAGCTAGCATCGGTTGGCCTAGTCAGTAGAGCATTATTTTGCGACATTTTGCATATCCCTGTTGTCATTAGGACAATTCTATCTAGAAAAAGTGTCGTGTATCAATGACCTGTTAGGTTAATACGTTCATTTAACGACGCGTGATTATCATCGACAAACTACATAATAATAATAATAACCCTTGTCGTATGCAAGAGTAATAAGATTTTCAATGCAAAAATGTAAAACTGTGATTGTTAAGTCCGATAACTAACATGGCATTTCAGTAACACGACAATGAGTGATAGCAAAGATCGTTAAGTTGTAATCACTAGTTAAGCGAGATGTGATGATTTAATATGCGGGATGAATTATATAGCATCAGCTGACTTTATTATAAAGGTTTTTAAGCAAAAACTCTCCAAAATTTCGGTGCTTCCCGTCGTTGTATGGCATCATAAGCCGTTGACGACTTAATTGTGAAAATTAGTAGAATTCTCAGTGTCCCTGAATAGACCAGCTGCCCTCCTCCCAAAGGGGTCGAAAGAGTAGTGGTGGCGTGCAGAGCATAGAAAGTAGGTTCGATACCTCTAACCCTGCTTTCGTCTGGCAGCGGATATTGCTAAATCGGAGGTGTCATGTAATATACGCCTTGAATGGCTGCTCACAGTAAAATTCGACTACCGAAGTGTCTCGTTCATACCATACTTGCAATCAAAGAGCGTTCTTGTCAGTTTGAAATTAAACATTCATATCATCATCCAGCTTAATTAACGATAACAAAAATCTGAGTCACCCTTCTCCTTTATCCAGACTTAGAGCTGGCACTATGCAAGTGAAAACAGTTAGCGGAGTTATCCAGACGGTAACAGAAATTTCCTTTTAACAACAACACTGTGTATTCGCATCGCATTCCTAGTTTATCTAGGCTTGGGACTTACACTCAGTGTCACAGTGCGGATAGTGGAAGAGTTCCTTTACCGAATGTAGCTTTGGCGAAGGTAGCTAAACCAGCTTAAGAGATTGTAACGTGGAATAAAACACGTTCATAACATGTCTAGTTTCCTCCATATTAACTGATGCATTCGATGACTGATGAATAGGGTGGTGGTGTATTTTTGGTGGTCGGTCGGTCGGTCGTACGAGCTGGTGGTCGAGGTCATTTGGTAGGGCTTATTGAGCGATTCGGAAACACAAAAATGTACTATAGCGAAAAGTACAGAAGTACAATCGAAAGTAATGAATAAATCGGATAAATGTGCGATAGTGGCGAAAACACGATCACTCGTGAAAACACGGTCGATGCTATGGAGCGATTCGGAAACACAACCATGTACGATGGATACACGGTCGAATATGGGTACACGGTCGATGCCCAGTGCAACAGGTAGGGGTCGATGTCGATAAAAAAAAGAAACAAATGTTCTACGCCATGTTTCTTCCAATAACCAATCAACAGAAATACAAAAACCAAAAATGAACTTTCTCTTACAATCAACTGCAGCTGTACAAAAAGAGAAGTTTCTACATTCAACAGCAAACAAAAAGAAGAATTCGCTCTTCAAGGGTGAGAAATCAAAATGTCAAGATAAAAAATGAATTAAGCTCAGCGATTCTCCTTTAGCAAATGTATTTGTAAATGTTGAATCATCTCATGTTACAAATGTTGAACATAATGATGTCACTAATGTTGAATCTAGTGATGCATCAAATGTTGATCATAATGATGTTATATGTGA
>CAUFVP010000076.1:0-15000 GCA_959347315.1 Bimastos eiseni
CTGTCTCTCTCTCTGTCTCTCTCTCTCTGTTTCTCTCTCTCTCATTCTCTGTCTGTCTGTCTGTCTGTCTGTCTGTCTCTCTCTCTCTCTCAGTGCTTCGTCTTCGCCAGTGTTATTTAGCTTCTCTGATTAATTTTACTTCTAGTTCTTATTCACTTCTCTGTAATGGATTTTGCTACTAGGCCTACAGTGCCCTACTTCTACTTCTAATTCTCAAAAAATGTACTTAAATTTTTATTCACTTCTGTCTATGCCAGTTTTATTCTACTTCTCAAATAATTTTACTTCTACTTCTATATATATGTCAGTTTATTTTTAAAATTTCCCATGTAAATGAGAAATGTTCTTAGTCTTATGTTTAGCTCATATTGCTCACAATTGTTATAGATATATATAATTATATTCGCATGATTCATATTACGAGTGTGACGTCTTCGAATGTGACAATTGCGTCATGTCCATTGGCGAACTTTCAAGGGTCATGCAGGAGGGGCAACTGAGTTCGTAACCCACCGGTAGCCCGTCCAAATTTGAGTACAATTTGAATTAGACGAAACTAAACATCCCACCGGTCCATCTGTCAGGTTCCCAGGATCCGACGTGCCCCCTTTGGAAAAGCCCAGAGACGCCACTGTCTCTGTTGAGCGGTCTTGAGTAACATTCGAGAAAAGCACAGCATTTATTATTATATATAGACTGAGAAGTAGCCAGTGTAATATAAAGAAGGTGAAGTAAGAGACGTTTGGTTAAGTCAATTGAAGCAACACAAACTAAGGAAAGGTTATATATTAGACATTTGAGTAAGATGTGTGATTTGCATATAACATGTTTCTGGAACATTTCTGTTCTGACAAGCATACACAATAAGTGCTATCGTAAATATTTCGATACACACACACATTCATTCATGCACATAGTATGTAAATATATGCATACATACATTAATATATATACAAACACATGTATAAGATTTATACGAATATACAGGGCAAGGTTTAGAATACATTGGTCACAATCTACACGAGTTTTGGTATTTATGATATAAGATATTATATATCACCCATACTATATTAAATACATCAAAGAGATTATATGTATATTATGTGTATATATGTATATATATTTATGTAATATTTTATACAAGTAATGCATATATATATATATAGTAGTCGAATGGCAACGACAGAGTTACTGGAGGTTGCGACAAATGACAAGCACTGTTGACGATCATCGTCTATGATCTGTTCTTTCGGATCATAGCATAACAATCATCGATCAAGACAGACATTTGCTATTGTCAGAGGTCAACTGCAAAGAGGACTCTATTTGTCACTCTCTTTCTATGTCTTTGTCTTTGTCTCTGTCTGTCTCTTGTTAATGCATGACTTGTGTAAAAATGGAAGAATTATGAATGCTCCTCTGTCTACCTGTCTCTGTCTTCGTCTGTCTGTCTGTCTGTATGTATGCATTTAAGTCTCCATCGTAAACCTCCGTAAGAATGATGATTGTTCTCTGTCTATTTGTATATATGTCTACATGCCGGTCTGTATTGTCTTTCTGTTGTCTGTCTTTCTGTCTGTTTTCTGTATATCTGTATGTCTTTCTGTATATCTGCCTGTTGGCTGTCTGTCTGTTGTATGTCAATCTATCAGCGGGTCTGCCTGTTTGTCTGTCTATATGTCTGTGGTGATTTCTAAATCGCAGTTGAACTTGTCACTAGTGTTTCACGTCTTCTTTGGTGACTCTGCAGTTGCATGATGCTGCTTTTTCTGCTTCTGTGGCGCTGTTGTAATTTCCATTCTTGTTTTGTTTCTGTCTCCGATTAATATGTTGTTGATGTGTTGCTATGGCTACGGTTGCTCTTTATAGTGTTTTGTCGTTTCTGACTTTCTGCTTTTGTTGTTTAGATTTGGTTCCAATTGTCACTTCCGAATTCAGGATCCGAATCTAATAGCTGAGATCTGCTACTTAGAGGCGACCTCTGAGCCGTTGGTGACCTTTCTAGTTTGAGAAGCGCCTTTTGCTTAACTAGTCCCTACCGGCGAAATAGAATTCTACCAAAGTAATTGTGACACAATTTTAGCCAACGCGCTAGACTGCGGCTAGAGCTTTCACTGCTACTACTACCATCGCCATTACTCCACCTACTACTACTACTACTCCACCTCCACCACCACCTACTACTACTACTACTACTACTACTACTACTACTACTACTACTCCACCTCCTCCACCTACTACTACTACTACTACTTCTCCCCAGAGAGACAGACAGCCAGACAGAGAGAGAGACAAAGACAGAGAGAAAGAGAGAAAGAAAGAGAGAGAGAGAGAGAGAGAGAGAAAGAAAGAGAGACAGAGACAGACAGAGAGAGGAAGGAAGGGAAAAAGAGACAGAGAGAAAGAGAGACAGAAACTTCCCTACCAGTGTAGTAGTAGTAGTAGTAGTAGTAGTAGTAGTAGTAGTAGTAGTAGTAGTAGTAGTAGTAGTATAGTGAAGGTAGACTGTGTGGCGTCGGCAGGGCATGTTGCGCCAGTGGCGTCTTTGTTTAGTTTTAAAGTTTCCTGTGTCTAACACAGACACTGTTTTTTACTGGATTCGAATAATTGCCCTCGTCTGACAAAGCTGGGCTACTACCAGTTCATATGCGGTGTATATATTGTCATAAGTTATATAGATCTGAGCAGACTGCGCAATATAACTCTTCGTATTATATAATGAATGATACTAGGCGATTGTCACTGCAATAGTACTAGAACAATAAGACTACTAGAAGTAAGCCTAATAGTTGTAGCAGTGGTGATATTACTAATTTATTAGTCTGTGTTGTCGGCGTCAACCCTTCATCTGATACATCGATGGATCAGATAGAACGATAGAGAATTATCGGTTGAGAGCAGAAGCGCAATCGAATTACGATGATCCAGCTCTTGCTGTTCGTCCGCCATTTCTAGATCAATCGCTGGATATTATTCACCACACAAAGATTTATTATAATCAGACGCTGCGCAGAAGTAGGACAGACATTGCCACCGGAGTAACTCTTCCGTCATCAAGACACCGTTCTGAGTATACACAGATACGTCTACGGTCTATACCAGAATTATACAATACTTATGACTCAGCTCTGTCAGCTCTCGCTCTCCCTCTCTCTCTCTCCCCTCCCCTCTCTCTCTCTCTCTGTATATACATAAAATACAGTACATTTATACACAGTGTATGTGTTTGTGTATGTGTTTGTGTGCATAGGTGTGTAACTGTGTAGTATAACTATATATATATATATATTTACAGTGCTTTTTTTCTGACGGAACGCGCCGGAACGGCGTTCCGGCATCTTTTTTTCGTTATGATTTCAAATATAATTGCAAAAGTTACATTTTTTTTGTTTTTTGTCGTATTATAAAAGATATGCAAATATATCAATTACAAATGGCGCCCAGTAAACTTCCGCTGGCCGAACTATCTAATGTATGCCTATGCCAGCGAACTCTTTGCTTCCTCTGTGGTATTATATAAAACGCGCTCATAGTAAATATGACGTCATTATTTATAATCGTTTCCTGTTATCGGCGTTGTTAATTCAGTTGTAAATTAATTTAAATATTAATTGAACAAATTAACCCAAATTTGAAAATGAAAAAAATCACCAGCTTTTTCTAGGCTGGCTCTCCGGTTAAGAAAAAAATCAGATCAAGTACAGAAGAAACAGAAGAAATGGAAATTACGACGTCGGATGTACCTTCTGCAGACGATTACACCAGTGACGACTGGCCAAGTTGCTGGACATTAGAGCAAAAAACAGTTTTTTCCCCAAAAACGAGTGGCTCTGCTTTCAAGAAAAGAAGCTTGGCTGCACTACCTGCCGAAAAGTGGGAACACTTGGCGTAGAAGCCAAGATGGGAATGAAAATATCTAAAGAATGGACGAGTAATGAAATATCTTATTATGGCGAAGGTAGAAAGCAACAGCTGAGGTCGCTGCGAAAGAAAATTTTTGATCACAAAGAATCTGCTGGACATCAAGCTGCATTAAAGATGGTTGATGAAGCTGAAAAGGAGACTCTTGAGAACATTATTTTAAAGTCTTTAACGCGTGAGAAAATTGTAAAAGCAAACATTTTTCGAACTGCATATAAAGTTGCAAAAGGAAATCAATCCTTTAATAACTTTGAAATGGAAATTGATCTACAAGAAATGAACGGAGTTGAAATGGGTCGCATTCTTCATTCTACAAACGCATGCATTAATATTGTCAATCATATGGGCAACGAAATGAGGAAAAAGATGATTGCAGAAGTCGTGAAATCAAAGAGTAAGATTTCAGTAATGATTGATGAGTCAACCACTATAAGCCAAAAATCCACACTGATAGTGTACCTTCGAAGCCGTGTAGAAGGCAGTGGAATGAATTCACCAATCAATTTATTTTTGGATTTAGTGGAACTTGAAAGCGTTACGGCTAAAGGAGTATTTGATGCTTTACTCGAATGTCTTCATTCTTATGGGATGACAGAAGAATACTTGAAGAATTATTTAGTTTCTTTAGCATGTGATGGCGCAGCAGTGATGTTAGGATGCAAAAGTGTCGTTAAGAAATTACTCACTGAAAAATTTCTTTCTGTTATAGTTTGGCATTGTGCTAATCATAGACTGGAATTATCAGTAGGCGATACTGTTAAGGAGATTTCAGGAATCAATAGATTTAAATCATTTCTTGATTCCTTTACGTCGTGTATCATGCTTCCACAAAAAATAGCAGAGAGTTACATTCATGTGCGGAATTACTTGATGTTGAGCTGCTGAAAATTGGTAGAATTTTAAATACACGATGGGTGTCATCTAGTTTCCGTTCAGTTTTTGCAGTATGGGAAAATTATGAAGCGCTGGTGAAGCATTTTGAAGAAGCGATGGTTGATCCTACAAGAGACAAAAATGATAAATGCACTTATGAAGGTTTAAAAAAGAAAATTACATTTACAGAGTTTTTAATGGATCTAGGATTGATGTGTGATGCTCTCCAAGAATTATCGGAGTTGAGTTTGGACCTCCAAGAGCGCAACATGGATCTGTACAAGGCAAATAAAAAAATAAAAGCACTTGTACAAGTATTCGAAGAAAGAAGACAAAATGTTGGTCCCTATTACAAATGTGCTTCAGCTGCTGCACAGAATCTCCGCTTTAATGGAGTTTTACTTCACAAGAAAGATTGCAAAAATGATCCTGCTATTGATCCGAATGCCTTTTATATAAAACTAAAAGAGTCAATTGAGAAAAGGTTGCTTGCTGACGAAGACGTTGAATTAGCTCAGTGGGCTCGCATCTTAGACCAAAAACATTGGCCAGAAAACATTAACGCTCAGCTGACATTTGGAGAAACTGAAATAAGAAACTTGCGAATAAGAGTACAATTAAATGAAAGAGAAATGATTCGTGGATTCCGTGAATACCTTGTAGAAAAAACATGTCCTGAAAAACTACTTCATTTGGTACACGCTCTACATACTATCCCCATTTCTTCAAGCGAATGCGAACGAGGATTTTCACAGATGAATCTGATCATCACTCCAACAAGAGCTTCATTGATGACCAAAACAGTTTCATCGCTGTTATTTATCAGATTAGCGGGACCACCACTCACACCCTTCGATCCTTCAAAGTATGCTGATTTGTGGTTACTTCGGGGAAGACATTCAGCTGTAGACACTAATAGCAAGGAAAGGAGTCGAGATGATTTGTCTGACGAAAATTGGAAAAAACTCTGGGATTTGTTATAAAAGTGAGTTTATAGTTTTATAGTTTGTGTCCTATAAAATTTATTTTATAATTTGGTAGCTAATTTCTGCGTCATTTTTTGACATATATTTGATATAAAGACAAATACAGATGAGTTCCGGCACCTTTTTTCTACAATAAAGCACTGTATATTTATATATATATTTATATATAAGTAGTTTGTGCCGCTGTATATATAGGGATGGATAAATAAGTCACCTATACTTACGGATATCTTTAATGCCTTCGCGATGGCAGTATGTGTAGGCCTATACATGTGCAGATAATAATATAAGAGGCTTAGTCTTGAGATTCATTTCTTAATCCAGCATTCACTGTATTACCAATTTCTGTGTCGCTGGAAACATGTGTAAATTAAGATTTAGATGGACCGATCAGGTCAAACTTTCATTGCCTTTTGAAAGTATATATATATGACACGCAAACGCACGCATACACCCACATACACACGCACGCACACACTGAGTCACACACACACGCACAGAGAGAGAGAGAGAGAGAGAGAGAGGGAGGGAGGGAGAGAGGGAGGGAGAGAGAGTGAGTGAGTGAGTGAGTGAGTGAGTGAGTGAGTGAGTGAGTGAGTGAGTGAGTGAGTGAGTGACAGAAGAGAGAGAGATAGAGATAGAGAGAGAAATGGTGATGGTAATATGATGGAAAGTCATGGCGAGTGTCGTTAAGTGTTTCTGTCAGAATCAGACAGCTTGTGAGGATCGATGACGTTCCTGGATGTCAGGACAGAGCAGGGGCGTCCAGAAAGGGGGCTCCGGAGGCAAATACCTCCAATTTCAGGTAATGGGATATTTTTCGAGTCTTTGGGTTGAAATATTTAGCCTTATTGACACTTGGGACGGGGGGGGGTTTGCTTTCATCACTCGAGGGGGATTGACGCCCCTGGGAAAGAGACAGTCTGGGTAACTCCATCTGCACGGACGGAGAACATTTATTTAGAGCAGTACGTCTTATTTCGATTCCTTGAAACCGACAGAGAAACAGCCTTCAGCCTTTTCATCATTCTGCCTTTACTTAACGAGGATACAGTTGTACAATTTACTCAATCGACTGCTACTCTGGCGGCTGCAATAAGTCTTATGCTGGCAACAGAGTCTGTCCGTTATTATTCCCTTCTATAGACATTTCATGTTTAGCGACTATTTGGACCTCCGTAGGAAAAACTTCATAGGAATCGCTCGCTCACTTACTCACTCGCTCGCTCACTCACTCACTCATTTACTCACTCGCTCACTCACTCACTCTCTCGATCTCTCATTCACTTCCTCATTCGATAACTTACTCACTCACTGTGAATCAAATGCTATGCTCTGGTCTCATTTTCAATTCTAAAGGTACGTACACGTGTCAACATTTGTACTTTTATGAAGGGGAGACTTCCTTTTCCTACAATTTTAATTGATTCGCACTAGTTCAACTCACACGAAAGCCTGTCTTGTCTGTTCACGCAAACTAAGCTCATTGCGAAATCTATGCTTCGACTTCTAACTACGACTTACGATCAACAAATGGAGGTCAATCCTAATTCCCCTCTACCCCACCCACCAATCTACCCCCACCCACCCACCTATCTACCCACCCACCTATCTACCCACCCACCCACTTATCTACGGTGGCGATGTTAACGACTTCGATCCTCAGCAACCGGCAGCTGAAGATGAAGCTTCAGAATATGTCTTCTGTAATCGTCGCAAAGGCTGCTTTCAAGCATTCAGGTCTTCAGCCATGCACTCCCAAGTCCAATAAGCACGCTCCTCTACCGCATCCAGATGTGGAGATCGTGAGCACGCGCCAACGTAATAAATACGCGTGGGTGTATCCCACCACAAAATTATGCAGCTGGTCAGACTCCCAGGTCGGTTTTTATTACCACAACATAAATGTTTGACTACCATACAACGAAGCAGTGGGGTAGGCAAGGGGGGGGGGCTTGGGGGGTTAAACCCCCCCCCCCCCATTGGCATAGTTGAAAATATTTTTTAACAACAACCTACGGAATAAATTGGGATAATTTTGGGACCGTGCCCCTGGTTAGAAGAATAACAGGCACTCACAGTGCACTGAGTGCAGCATACGCGCCCACTCCACGGAGGCAACAGCTGTGGCATAGATTTGATGCATACCCGATACCGTATACCAGGGTCACTCTGGCAGGGTGTAAATGAAGCAGAACTTAGCCTATAATGTGACAAGCGCAATGTATCATTAAATTATTTTCGGATATAGGACAGGGATATAAGACAGCTGTCATAACCCCTAAACGTACGTACTATATATATAACTATATAAATTGGGTGTGCGTGTATATATTTAACTAATATATATATATATAAAGAGATAGAAAGAGAGACTTGTGTATATAGGTCAGTTCATCCTTAGACATGATCATTGGACGCATTATACTAAGTTGAGTGTTCAGAAGTTTGAAACAGTTGAATATAAATGATAAATTATATAAATTGCTGCTTTGTATATAATGGATCAACTATAAAATCAGTAAGCAGATTATCTCTCGTTGGAAGGTGTTGTAGTAAGTTTAACTAAACATTGTTATCTCTTGCTATAAGATGCTGGGGCGAGGATAGCACTAAGCAAAGCTAAGCGATCATTAGCAATGGCGCTGAACGTATTGGGATTCGTAGTGGCAGAACTAAGGCTGTGGTATCGTCGTCTTTCACGCAAAGAGACGGGTAGTGTGCCAAAAATTGCTTTGGACGCAATGCATTTGTATCATTCAACAGTTCATCCAAATATTACAAAGTTGTCGCAAATCTTGGCAACATTACATTGCCTGTTTCCATCTGTACCAGTGAGCGCTCTTTCTCAACACTTCGCCGTCTGAAAACATATCTCAGGAACTCGACAAGCAAAACTAGACTGAATTGATTAGCTCTTCTACATGTTCACCGTGAAATGACCCAAACAACCGAGGAAATAATCAATGAACTACTAAGGAAGCGAAGATTAAATTTTTTTCTTTGAAGCCAAGCAAGTTAAGACCAATATTCATTACGATTAAGGAATGAATAAATAAGATAGGCCCTAATGACAAGAAAACTGAACTTCTACTGATAATCAGAAGAAGAATATTAACCTACTAAGATGTTAAGAAAAGAAAATCTGAGACTGATTTGCATAGGCTATTTTATAATCATATCAAATTTAAAGCTTGAGTATATGTTCGTAATTTTTTTCCATTGTTATAAAATCACTAGCTATGCGCCTTAGCCGATTTTAATAAAAAGTATTTATATTTTGTATATAATATCAACAAAAAAACTGTTGCAGTTCAAAAAAAGGCTAACATTTAAAAAACATCCTGGCTCATTGAGCTCCCTAATTTCTGGAAGATCTAGTGGGGAAAATGACTCCCAAAAGTGCCTACACTAACCCCCCTTGGCGAAATCCTGCCTACGCCACTGCAACGAAGCGAACTAAGCGTCACCCTCAAATTATAGTTCTTGCAGTCTAAAGCCGTATACATAGAAGATTTCTCTAGCGACGTCAGCGTCTTAGATGCCATAAGATGTCGTCAAACGGTTGGATGGGAAATATTCATTGTCGTCGAATTGCTATTCCGCCTTGGATCCTTGATCGCATCGCAATTTATAAGATTTATACTGAGCCGTCAATTCAAATAATGAGCTGCATGTAGACTACAGCTCAACGCATTGCGACTAGTCGTGTAGAACATTTTGGATATCGATTTCGAATTTTTAAGAGTAGCATCGAACTTTCCGTTACACCAGTTTTCCTGTGCGTTTAAAATATAATGAAGTTGGTTTTATCCAGGTTAAGCGTTAACTTATTTGCACAGGGACAATCCGCAATGGTTGACAGTTATCCGAGGCGCGTTTGCAGAAAGCGGGACGCTATAGGCGCAAACATTTTGGGGGCCCTCTGAATTCATACACTGAGTCTAAGGGGCCGTCTATAAATGACGTCACGCACCCATTGGAGAAGTCATACATCTGTGACGATTTGTGACGAAGGTGAGGGAGTCTGAGATATGTGACGTCACGTCATCACATCAAATATCGAAATCCGCAACTTAATTTATTTCAAAATTTCACTTAATTAAGCAGTGAGCCAGCTTCGGGTGGCGAAGAGGCTCAATACGCGCAGCCTTCGCTCTTACCAACACAGCTAATCGAGCCGAATGATATTCACATTAACCAAGCAATCATGAATTACCACACAACACTTGTCATGTGAATGCTTAGCTGCAAAAATAGAGAATATAAATTATTATATTTGAAAGATTTCATGCTATTTTATATGAAAGTTTTCATTTATTCGGGGGTCCCTCACCGTCCCTGAGATGTTATTTTGTGTAAAAAAATTTCATTCATTTGGGGGGCCCCTGAGTAGTTATTTTGTATTTAATGTTTCCATTCATTTGAGCCCCCTGAGATTTGGGGGCCCTAGGCGCGCGCCTCCTATAGATAAACGCGCCACTCATAGTTATGTGTTAGTAGTCTGAATTAGGGTCTGTAAGCATTTATGAGAACGGTATAGTCAGCAACTAAAATCAAGTACATGCTTAAACATGTAGGCATGGGCAATATCATTTATATAAATGAGAAATTACAATGGACTGACAGATTCGATCTCTGAGTTATTGAATTTCCATCAATTAACCTTTCTAAATTTTCTCTCCATTATTTTTTAAGGCTTCGATCGTTGTGTCAGACCAGGGCCGTGGGCTCTCCCAATTTGATTAGGTGCCTATAGACCGGAGTAGGCTCCAGGCTCCAAGTTTTTACGAGATGATTTTTGTATTTGCATGATTCTGCTTCATAAGCTTAGTCGTTTTTCCCCGCATTCATTCGAATTAACATGCGAATAACTTAATTTTTTTGCCTGCATTTGAACTTTGAGCATAATGAGGACTGCTTGATGCTTACTTCGAGCATACCTAGGGTCATCCAGGGCTACCTATTTGCCATTTATCTTTGCTGGAGCTGATGGGAAGGTTTTGTCATAAAAAAATTATGCATTTGCATAAAAATCGCATGCCACGTGCATGGGCTTCCCCTTGATGCAAATCTCAAAGACAGGAGTCCATTCGATACCAGACAACGGATTTCTGAATACATTCATTCTCTCCTCGTTTTACAACACGGTAATCGTTATTCTCAGGAATATCATACTTAGTAGTTGAAGCTGGCAAATAATAGGCAGATGATCGGAAATGTCTGATGTGATTACAGATATATCAAGTTTGGCTCAGCCAATATAGACGCTGGTGAATGTTCAAGCCTATAGGTCGCCCTATAGTCTAGATCATAAAATTTTATGTCCCGCTAATTTGGAGCCATTTATGGTTAGTTGACCATTAAATAACCAGATGAATGTAGGCCTATACTCAAGTCAATTAATATAGCGCTTTCTCTATTTCTCTTACACAGCGTTGAATTGTTGCAAATTGAAATTAAGACAGTCTTAGGCATTTTTGCTCAGTGGTGTTTCTGCACAATTCTGTTGACCGCTAAACTGTGTTAATTAAGAAGTGAGGTAACCGCCGAAATTTCAGTAGGCCTTGCTCTTAAAATACATCTTAAGCTTATTTTTTTTGTTTCCCCAGGAAAGAAACAAGCTTGCTTAATGTCTCATATAGCAACCCTACATGTAGGCCTAGGTTGATATGCTTACCGTATAAGTATGTCACAATACAGGCCTGTAAGCCTATGTGCATTAAATGCCACCGACCAAACGCTTGTACATTTCGCCAAATAGGCTGCAGTTGCTGTATGCCAGATCGACTCATACTATGCATTCATTGTCCCATCCTTCAATTTTATCAATCGTATACATACATTCGAAAACACATGATTAACTATTGACAGAATTACTGCTAACGTTTGAGCATGAAAATTTACTGTAAACATTTCTGCATTTCGAAGAATGGCCCCGATTTCTAAGCTTTTGTGGGAGGACCTGTTAAAAACGATTCTCGATATTTAATTAAGTCAAATCCCTTTGATCTGCGTTGCGGCATTGATGAGAGGCCTTTGTTCGTTGGACGAAACTGATTACGACCATCAATTAATCTCGTGTGCGGCAGAGGCAGCGCACCTGTTTAATCAGCCGTTGATTGAGATTCCTAGGACAGCTCCCAGCACTGATTGAGCAGCTGACAGCTTGCTTGTGTTTCCTATCAATGTGCAACTGGATACGCGAGTACTCGAGCTGTAATGACGATTTTTGGGTATTTCAGCTGTAGTGACTAGACACAGTCACGCCACTGAGGCTTTGTGATAAGGCTAATAAAATGTATGTCTTCTGTGGATGAGGAAACGAAGAAGGAGTAGAAGAAGAAAGGATGAATAGGAAAAAGAGGAGGAGAGGAAGAAAAAAAGGAAAGATCGGCAAAAAAGGAAGAAGAGGAAGAGTAAGAAGACGAGGAGGAGAGGAAGAAAAAGAAGAAGAATAAGAACAGGAGGAAGAAGAAGAGAACAAAGATGAGAGGAAGAATAGGAAGAGGAAATAGAAGGAAAAGATGTAGAGAGGATGAAGAGAAAGAGGAAGAACAGGAAAAAGATAAGAAGCAAATGATGGCGACGAGGAATAGGAAGAGGAAATAGGATGAGGAAGCGAGAGAAGAAGAGGAGAAGAGAAGAAGAGAAGAAAGTAGGATGCGGTGGAGGTTGAGATGAAGAAGAGTCTCTTAAGTTAACCCTTTGTGCGAAGTGTTAGCAACTTCATTTTCTTTGCCTCGGCATATGAGAGCAGGGTGTCCGGTCCTCTTCCTCACCGTCTCGTCTTACTACTGACAGTATGCATGCGGTGAATAATCTTACAATAGCTGTGTTCGTTAAGGGGCGCAGGTGGAGCATAAATCTCGACGACATTTCCGCCCTTGAAAGGATTTGAACCCGGACATCTCGTGTGAAAGTCTAGCACGCTAATCACTACACCATAGAGCAAGACTTCTTTTAGTTCTTCGTTTCCCCTAAATTTCGATCTTGTCCATGACCATGTGGTATTGAGAACCTGCGTTCGAGGAACTCAAATATGCTCCGAAGTAGGTATATACGCATACACTCGTGTTCTATTTCTACCCGCGTGGTCTCGATCCTGATCAATTTGTAATGAATTCAACTTTCAATGAATTCTATTTTCGATGGGTTCAATTTTAAATTAATTCGATTTTCAATTAATTCGTCGGGTGCGATATTTCACCACATTCGCTGGTTTGAATGGGTAACACGGCACCTTTTAAGTTATCCGTGTACAGAATGGACCATGCTAGCCCGATATCTAATTCTCCTGAATAGCAGAATAAGCCACCATTGGTAAGCGAACCGGCATCATCACGCTGCCACACATGAAGAGAGCACTGTTGACGTGCGCTGTGTCCGATGTCGCTAACCAGATGGGACTCTTGATGAATTCCAGTTAGTGGCTTGTTAAAGATCGTTAATAATAATAATAAAATATTTTTGTTTATTCAGTTCCAACTGTCAAACCGCAGTGCGATCACATAATTTAATAGTTAGAGATGATAGCACTTTTAACAGGAGTGAACTCAAACTGCATTGCAGCATACAAGGCTCCCATATGCACTAGCAGTCCTACTGCTCATTTTACCAACGCCACGTATACAAATGGAAAGCTTAGTCGACCTTGTCAATCAATCAATCAATCAATTTTCGTCTAGTCATCGATCATTCTGACAAGAACACAGCTTGTTGCAAGCATACTTGCAATACATACTAAGCAGAAAATTTACATGTATCCGTTTATTGGCTTTACCTATTCATAGGTTTTATTAGTATAACGTATCAATGGAGGAGTTTTGTTAGAATATGTCTTCGTATAAGACTCTAGATCGTGTGGGGCTGGCGGGTATCGAGCCCACGTCCTTCGGCGTGTTGCCAGTCAGCCAATTCCTCGTTCCATGTTCTGACAGCGTTTTCCCTTTACTGCAGGTTTTTATTTCCATTTGTACTTTCTAATAATATTTTTGCACGGCTGACTGCACGGGACCTGGGTATGGACCATACGTTGCTTTATGTCGCCACAGTACACATGGTCGCCACACAATTTCATCATCTGTCTCCACTTGGTGTATAACTCCGATTGCTGATGCAGCTGCTGCTGCTGCCGCAGTTACCAATGGCATCGCATTGAAAGTCGCCGCATCAGCGAGTGCCAGTGACACAGCATCGAAGCATTGTAGGCATTTTGCGCCTGAGGTAAGAGCGAGTGGATGATAGGACGAATGAAGTAGGGGAGAGGCGGATGAGGTAAGGGTAGGGACGGATGAGGTAAGGGTAGGGACGGATGAGGTAAGGGTAGGGACGGATGAGGTAAGGGAAGGGACGGATGAGGTAAATGAAGGGACGAGTGACGTAAGGGAAGAGAGGGGAGATTCGTAAGACAATTACGGCGCTTGTTTCGAGGTGTGATGGATCACTAGACTGCTCGATTTCGACGCTAATATAGCCTCCGCACAACCAACTCTATCTGCTTCTCTGTCTCAGTCTCTGTGCCTCTGTTGCTCTCTCTCTCCTCTCTCTCCCTCCTCTGTATGTGTGTGTCTCTCTCTGCTTGTCCCATTCAATAGATCTGGTATGATTGATGAAGAAAAGGATATCATGCTAATTGTTCGATGAAACTATGGCAATATATATTCTCCGTCCAAATGAAGCGCTGCAGATCATTTACATTACCTCATTACATTTCATGAGACAATCGTGGAAACTGAATACAGAAATTGGTCGTTAATTCTGGCAAAGTTTGGTCGTTTAATTTGTCCGTCTGAGTGTCTGGACGTCTGAAAACTCTGAATGTCTTCGTTTCATAAACGCAGTCACTGCATTTCGGACGGTTTTAATGCGTGTTATTGTGTCCTTCTGACCTCAAGGAAGGAGACTTTGGTGGGGGTCAGGAAGGGACGGTCACCTTCAAAATTTCAGGTGAAGGGGATGGAGCTGCTTATATATATCCCCAATATTTCAGAAATACTTCATGGTTATTAAACATTTCTACAGTGTTTTCCACATTTTGCCGTTTTTGTTGCATCCATGTTTGAGAATTGAAAGTATTTTCCAACTTGTCCCCCAAACCATAGGTTCAAGTCTCCGCCTATGGCCCTAACTATGCCTTCTGTGACTGGAATGATCCATCTACATGTATACAGGCTATAATACAGCCAAGCCATAGACTTGAACAGCTTTAACGTCGTTT
>CAUFVP010000077.1:0-18171 GCA_959347315.1 Bimastos eiseni
TGTGATCAATTTAAGAAAGCATAGGCTGTAATAGAGGCCTAAACACTAACTACATGTAGCATTAGAGGCATATCATTTTCAAAGCCTATAACGCAGTCGTTAGTCCTGTAAATATTGCACACATAACGAAAGTTCTACTGTGACACCTCGTAAAAAACTCGACCCTTGTCCGATAATAATAATTATTTCAATACTAACAGCAACGGGATACAATTCAGTCTTGAGACGAAGAAATTGAAGAGAAGACGAAGGTTAGTCACTACGTCATTCATTCACCAGACGAGCCATTTATAAATAGGCAACACGGGCATTTATATAGCCCACGTATAAATTTACGACTGCGATTACAATGAGCTTAGCTCGGAGATGTATCACGGAAATTGATCGTGGATTTGGAGAATTAGATAAACAATGACTACTGATCCGTTGAACTACGTGGAACAGATGGGACGAGAGCGGGGATGACCGGAGTCAATCAGTCGGCAGATTCGGTCCTCTTCGATATCCTGAAGTCCACATTGAGTTCGGTTCGTGGCCGAATCTGGCCGATATCTGGCTCGGTTTGGGCCTGTTTCCAATGAGTCTTTTATTCAACTGGCTTTATTTGGCAGGGCCTGTGTATGCCCAGCAGGTCGACATGTTTGCGAATGGTAGCGGGAATTCGCGAGATGAGGGAGGTAGAAATGGTGGACTGTACACGCGACATTAATGGCGGCTGAGGGAAGGTGAGGCTGGGGTCAAAGGTTCATCCATTATCCCATGCACTGAAGCAATATCTGGCAAATTTTCCCATTCCTCTCCATGCATACGCAGATTAGCATTCCAGTCTTTCCACAGGCACACATGCACACGCGCGCACAAACAGACCTAGGTACACGTACAACGAAGCATACAAGCACATACACCTATACAGGCAAAGCCACGCGCACAAACACACAAGGAGGCATACAGACAAACACGCATACATATAGACACATGCACACAGACACGCAGGCAAACACACACAAAAATGGACACACAGACAGACACACAAGGAGACACACGGACACACGCGTACAGAAGATAGGAAGGAGTCTGGCGGCGTCCGTGGTTTATTAGTATTCGGCGCAATGCAACAGCGCATTGACGACGCTTAATTTATTAGGCGCCTTCCTATTATAGGCTCCAGTCGCTGCTGCTGTATCCATTATGGACTTCGTTCATCACTCCGTCCATCCGTCCTTCCGAACACCAAACACTGCGTATTACGAGCAGTCATTATACACACAGTATATACATGCATATATATATATCCAATACATATACATTATATATGTATATGTAATACATATACGTATGTAGGTCCCTATATAAAAGCTTATGTAATTATAAATATATATATACATATATAACTAAATGTATATATAGTGCTAGCTTATATAACTATAGGCCTACATGTATATTACATAACCGGTACATATATTGCCTATGTATACATGCCTTCGTGTGTGTGTGTGTGTGTGTGTGTGTGTGTGTGTGTGTGTGTGTGAATGTGTATGTGAGTGCGTGTGTGTATTTTATTGTGTATACATCATATAAATAGGAGCATAAATTTATTCGTGGTGAGCTTCATGTGAAACCATAATTTTGGCCACATGCATTCACATCGCATAGACACGCAACCACATATACACACACTTAGAAACGTACAGACAGACGTACATTTATACATGCATGCATATATGTAGCCATATACAAATGCTTAAGAGCATATATTTATTTATTTATTTATTTATTTATTTATTTATTTATTTATTGAGGAATGAGTATGTGCAGACATAACTATATAAAATACACTGCAGGCTATATGCATAAGTCCTGCTTATAGTGTGTACAGAGTACACTGCACACCCCTTCGAAGTCCGACACACAGACACTGACAGACCCACACACACTCACACACACACTCACACACACACACGCTGACAAACGCTAACATCTGAGAGCACACGAACGCACAGACATATACAAAAAACGCACCCATACGGTCACACAAACTCGCGCAGACATGCGCACAGACAGACTGCGATCCGTCTTTTCGTTCCTTCTATCGATGCGTCTTATTCTTTCGTTTATCCGGTTAGTCGAATGATTTGAGCGTCATCAGCCCCTCCTCTTTCTCCTGCTTCTCCTTCTCATCTCCTTCTATCTTCTGCCCTTCATACTCCTCTTCCTTCTCCTCTTCTTCTTCCACACCCCTCCACGTTCCATCCATCCATCCATCCATCGCAGCGCTCCTATCATTCCTCCAATTACAACGTTTATCCCCCAATCAATCCATCCATCCAATCAGTCAGTCAGCCATGTTACCACTCGGTCGACGGTCGGTTGGTTGGTCGGTCGGTCAATCGATCAATTAATCAAACAATCAATCAATCAATTACTCACACCAGTCACCTGAGATATCTTTAATCGAATTCACTATAGTATCCGTTCCAACTCCACTTTCGTCCGGACTTTTCCATCGCCTCTGACCTGGTATTAATTACATTTTGTGTGGCAATATAAATGCATATGTAGTGTGTACTTGTATTGCATTGTATACATCTATGTTTGTATGCATGTATGTACGATTTCACGTACATACATACGCACGTAAATATATGCGCGTAAATGAGTAGACTTCCATTCATACATTCATCCTAACATTTATAGAGCGACTCTCATACAAAGTATGCATATGTATATGTATTTATAATGCATTTCTTTGTGTGCATGCATGTCTGCACGCATTTATACATAGGTTGGCAGTTATGCTTGTTTATTGTGCATATGTATGCACATGTATGTATGTGTGTATGTATGTATGTATGTATGTATGTATGTATGTATGTATGTATGTATGTATGTATGTATGTATGTATGTATGTATGTATGTGTGTATGTATGTACATGTATGCGTGAATGAGGGCGTCACGCGTGCTTGAGTAATGGGTGTCAAACCGCATTAAGTAGGATTAAGGCTTATCCCGCTTGTTAGTTGTTTGTGAAGCGGTATAGCCACCTTAAGGCTCCATATAAATTTTCGTTGTCATTATAATTTTTATTAATAATAATAATAAAATAACAATATTTATCATAATAATAAAAATAATAATAATAATAATAATAATATTATTATTATTATTATTATTAATTAATAATAATAATAGTAATAATAATAATAATATTATTATTATTATTATTACTATTATTCTTATTATTATTATTATTATTAATGCTCATGAGTCCAACGAGCAGGGTTACTTCGGACGACATCGCCACTAATTTTCACTTGAAATTGATAAAACCGTAATTTAATAATAGGCATCATCATCGTTATCATCATCATCATCATGATAGTTATTATTTTTATTACTGTCATCATTATTTTACTTGTTGTGCCCCTTCGTAAACAGGGACAGAAAAATTGCCAACTGTTGATGCAATTTGTCTTGAAATGGCCAACTAGTCATTGTTCTCCTGGTTGGCGAAAGTGCCGTTAAACGCGACAGCGTTGAAGCGTAATTTTGTCAAAGATTGACATTGGTAGAGGAAGGAGGTTTCTCGTGGGTCCACGCTGAGTTTCTTCCCAGGTCGGATAGAAAGTCCAGGCATTCGTTATTTATGGGGCCCTTGGTCTGAAAAGCAAGAGGTACGAAAATTTACATGGTAGAGAGCGAGGGATATCCTTCACTGTGTACGCTCAGCCGCCGCTCCAACTATCGGAGATGCGTCTGACAAATAAGACGCGGCCAAGGTGTCAGCCACGGCTGCATCCCACACCAGACATCGGCCCACCCGCCACGGGACCAGGGTTAGGCCATCGGGTCATCTACCGTATACCGTCAGATCTCATTAAACCCACTGGTTCTTTCGTTGACAGGAAGCCAGCTCGGACCAAACCTCCGTGGACCAAATTATTCAAAGATGCATGTTTGGGGAACTATCCTATTCGGCGCGGAAGTGTGGGAAGGGTAAGGGATGATGGGGTGGGGAAGGTTATTCAATGGTAATGTACCGTAATCGACCATTTATATAGCGCCCCTTCTAGATATCTACTCGAAGGCGCTCTCTGCGCTAGCCTACATAATATATATATTATATATATAATGTTAAATTATATAATTATATCTTCGTTTATTATGTAAGTTGCAAATAGCATTCATGCACAAAGACCAGAAAAGAAATGAAATGCTAGATTTCCAATGACAGAAAATGACGTTGGCCAACTCTGTCATTAAGAACAAATCCACCAGTTAGCATCACGATGCACAGTAAACTGAAAAGAGTCACCAATTGTGGGCCCAAGCATACGCGTGGAACCAACCAACCGATTCCCTTCGCCAGCAGACAGATGGCATGGAAATTCAGCGTGCAAGTACAGATGCGTACAATAGGCGAATTGTGAGATGTTCGAGGCAGACGGCTACATCTAAACCTGATCCGTAGTCATCTCCGTCTACGTCGTCCCATAAAACACCGTCTTCGCAACACACCACAGACAGGCAGTACAACCTTCGATCTAATTACGGACCCTTTGCTGGACGTGGCAGCGTCAAAGTAACCCTCCCGCACGCCCACCCTAAGGCACGGTTTATCCAAGCAGGATCAACACAATAGCCCTATTCAGACCTCGTACTCCGCTGGGGAGCGCAGGAGTGGGATGGGGAAAAGGATGACGGTAACGTCAAACGCAAAGGAATGCGGGAGGGGGAGGCATGGGTTCAAAGTAGGTCAGTCTCGGAGGACGTCCTTTATGGACTGGTATACGTGGCAGATCTGAGTGGTTCCTTGTGGTCCAAGATATATCAGATCCACTCAGTAAGAGACCATTCAGACTGATCTGACACTGACATCGTAAAATATACGCGCAACGCAATCAGATATCTTGATGTTTTGCTTTTCGCTCATTCGGCCGAGTCTTAAATTCGTGCTGGACTCGATTGTAAAGGTTTCTCTTTGAGAGAACAGAACATGTACGGTCTGCAATACAAGAGACGAATATAACTGTAATTTGATTTTGCCTCTCTTACAATTAGCTCAGACGTGCGCCCACACACACACGCCTCAACGGCGCAAATACGCTGTTGCAACGCAGAGCGATTGTGCGCGAAGAACCTGCTCGTACGTACGCATGTACGCATGTACGCATGTACGCATGTACGCATGTACGCATGTACGCATGTACGCATGTACGCATGTACGCATGTACGCATGTACGCATGTACGCATGTACGCATGTACGTATGTATGTATATATGTATGTATATATGTATGTATATATGTATGTATATATGTATGTATATATGTATGTATATATGTATGTATGTATGTATGTATGTATGTATGTATGTATGTATGTATGTATGTATGTATGTATGTATGTATATATGTATGTATGTGTTTATGTATTGCGGATGCATGTACGTATGTACCTATGATGTTGGATATATCTTTACGTGAGTATATAGGTCTAAACGATGCCCTCCCCTTTGGGTTGGCTTTCGCTGATCACGAACTCAGCCGATCTGTCGTCGTCTACCTTCGTCAAAGCGTCTCTCACTTTTCGGAATTCGTCACGGAAACAATTAGTGACTGTGAATCTGAGAGGAACTCTTGAGAAAAAAGCAACACGCTTGCACGCTCATGTTAGTAGACGCTGTTTTCTTCAAAATACTTTCAAAATTCGACACAGTGTGAAGCGGAATGCATATATATATAATTATATATTATATATATATACATATACATGTATATTCATAGAGAGAGAGACAGATACACAGGCAGACAGTGACAGAGATAGAGACAGAGACAGACATTGATGTAGAGAATGTATAGCTTTGACATGGCAAATATCATTAGCGTCGCCCTCCTGATTTACACAGGCTTGGGACAGGCACTGCCAGAGTACAAACAGTGGAGGATTTCTATAAATATAAATGTAGGCCAACATGTGTTGATACAGCAACTCTGCTTGCTTTTCAATGAAAGGATCAGACGACATATTCGACCACCGCTGCCCGTTGGAACGGGTGTTCAACAATTCGACTGTATGCGTTCCAGGTCCAACCGGAAACTATATAACGCTATAGACGGATTTATAACTTCCTGTTGGTCGACGTTAGTTACGTCAAAACACAGTTGACGTCTATTTTTATCGGTTCTTTCCTCCTTTGATTGTGTGCCCTTGTCGATTTGAAACTACGTTCAGAATTTAGCCCGCATCCACTTAACTACTCAAGAGCTTATATAGGGCTTGCGGTCGAGTGGGTTCAATACTGTATACCACGTCACCACGTGTCCCTTTCTCTATGGCAACGAGGCTGGAACTCTTGCATTTATTTAGCTGCTATATTTTTTAACTCTTTCGATCAACATTATTCCAAATTGAGGGGCCTACTTGTTCAGATGTCTTATTTAGAACCATATATCGTATACTGTAAGTAATTTATAGTGTGACATTCTCAGGCCGAAGCCAAGGGCTGAACCCGCAAAAGTTCAGAGTGGCCGGTAAAGCTGTTTTCTTGACCATTATTAAGATTAGTATTCTTCAGCAATAAAATTGATGTTTTAAGCGTGTTATTCCGTTTTAGCGTCTTAATAAATTGAATTGTTTATAAAAAAAGAGCATCGGTCTTGGTCTCGGACCCTCGGTCTTGGCCTTGGTCTCTGACCACCCGGTCTTGGTCCTGGTCTTGGTCTCGGACCACCCGGTCTTGGTCTCGGTCTTGGTCTCGAGGTTTTGGTCTCTTGCCCAACACTGCAGAGAAGACACGGCTCTGCCTGGTGGCGGTGCGCGCATGTCGTGAGTTGTTGGGTAACTTATTCAAGAGCGACGATAAAACACAGCATAAGATTTCTATGCTGGACCATGACATGGACACAACCCATGTTCCCTCTAACTTTTTGGAGAGGGTAGGCGCAAGAAATTTTGTGTGAGCACCATTTTAGAAAATTAAAGACGCACACTTTTTACACAAGATTGCGATGACAGTCAACTTAATATCATATTTATCCCTACGTTGATAAGTTCTGATACAGGTAGGGGCCTAATCGAAAAAGTCCCTTGTCTAAGGATAAGTAAGGGGACGCATCAGCCAAGGAACTTGAGTTTATTGAGTAAGGCGTAGTTTCATAAAAGGACATCGTGATTCGTTGTTTTTGCAAAACAATTTACTTGTATGTGCGCATACTAAATTCCCGTGAGCGCGTATACGCGCATGCGCACAGCTTAGAGGGAATATTGGACACCATTGAAGTAAATAAATGCAATCAGTTGTGGATATAACCTTCAACCACTAAAATACTCTTGTAAGCATTGCTGCGCTATTGTCTGATTGCGTTATTTCCAAAGAAACGAATATCTCATCAAACAGAGACTGTGCAAGCGAGAATGGAGTTAAAACACAAATAGCTACATAGGCAACAGTTCAGAACAATTTGCACGGAGTATGGAAAGGCATAATCCAGCGGATAGCTTCTATATGGTACAGACATACTATCTCGCTTGATTTCTCGAATCTAACGGGGATAGGGACAGATAACACTCAGAAATCCTTCAGTCACATGACAGCCAATTGACTGCGGAGCGCTCGCCTTGTGTAGCGCGGAAGGGATGGGTTCGAGTCTCCCATATACACCGAGACCGTTCCTTCATTAGGACCTTCCTTCAATCACAGTTGCTAAGCGTCATCGATTGGTGCTTAGTCGTCAGATAATGAGTGCGAAATAATAATCATTCTCCGTGCTCCTTCAATATTTTCACCATCTCATACGGGTAAATATAGTAGCGCTATAATATATATCGATACACTTTCATTTTCTCAGAAGCTATCTAAGAATTGATTATTAATTATCATAAGTTAATTACTCACATAAATCGAGCATCTATTCAATCACTTAATCAGTAAGTGAAGTCAGTAAATCTATCATTCAATAACTGTCTAACTCAATCTGTTACTCAATCAAAAAATCAATCGATATATTGATTAATTGATCAATGAATCGATTAATAAATCAATCACTCGATCAATAAATCAATCAGTCAATGAACCATTTTATCACAAAAGACACGTTATCAATTCACCGTATACACAGACCATGCAGCTCTACAGGTACCCTGGGCTGATTCAGGGACCATAGACAGGTAGAAGTTGGTCCACGAATTTAGACTGATTTCTAAGTGCACTCTGTTGAACATGTATCTCAAGTCATCGAGTGACGTAGTACCCGCTGTGGAATTGCTCGCGGACTTCGATGGCTCGTACAGGAGAGGAGTATTACACGAGGGAAGAGAAGAAGATCAAAAAGAAGAAGATGGAGAAATGGAGAAGAAGAAAATGGAGAAATGGAGAAGAAGAAGATGGAGAAGAATAAGATGGAAAAGAAGAAGACGGAAAGGAAGAAGATGGAGAAGAAGAAGATGGAGAAGAAGAAGAAGAAGAAGAAGAACATGGAGGAGAAGAACATGGAGAAGAAGAACATGGAGAAGAAGAAGAACATGGAGAAGAAGAAGAAGAACATGGAAAAGAAGAAGAAGATGGAAAAGAAGAAGAAGATGGAAAAGAAGGAGATGGAGAAATGGAGAAGAAGAAGATGGAGAAGAAGAAGATGAAGGAAAAGAAGATGGGGAAGGAGAAGGAGAAGACTATGGAGAAGAAGAAGATGGAGAAGAAGAAAATGGAGAAGAAGAAAATGGAGAAGAAGAAGAAGATGGAGATGAAGAGAAATATGAAGTTGAAGAAGAGGAAGAAGATGATAATGATGATGATGAGAAAGATGAAGAAAGAAGGAAGAGAGGTGGTGAAAGAAAATGGACGTGGAAGATGAAGTAGTGGAAGGAAGACAAAGGGAAGAATGAAAATGGAGAAAGAGAGGAGGAAAAAGAGGTCTTAGAACAGAGAAGAAGGAGGAGTAGAAGAGGAGAGGCGGAGTAGAAGGAGAAGACGAAGGAGGAAGAGTGTCGTGCGCAGGGGATTATCATCGCCGTTCGGTTCAGTGGGCCTACGTCTCGCAATATCAACGCAGGAAAGTATAGCGCTAGATAAACACATTAGCACCACATGAGACGACGAAGGTTTACTCGTGGTCCGGGCGCCACGTGTAGTAGATCTTTATACACACGATCCACTCCATATATATGCATATATATATATGCGTGTATGCGTCTTTCCATCTAGGTCTTTAGAGTACATGAATATATGATATATGTTAAACCGCAGATTGAAGATTCTCTCCATTACCTATATTTACCTCAAGGAATCGCATGTAACGAAATAATAATTACGAGGAACGCAATCCATGCAGACGACGGCTCTAAATGCATGCGTGTATATATATATATATATATATATTTATTTATTTATATATATATATATATGGCTCGTCTTATATCGACATATATAGATACATACACTTCACAGATTCACAATTGTTCAAAACCCATTTTTATCTCGATCTAGCCTGCAGATGTCTCCATGTGGATGTATATGAAATGGACGCTGATATACATATATATATACATATATGTATATATATATATTGATATCGCATAATTTATATGTAGGTTAGCACTGATACATGCATAATATTATATATATATATGTATGTATATATATATTTATATTCATATATGTATATTTAGAGTGCGATCATTGAGCTACGTCTTTATATGCTGAATGTTGCATATAAATGTATATATATATACATGTATTGTATATTGTTTTTGGGCGCCTTTCAAGTGCACCATTATATGCATGAATTTACAGTCGTTCCTCTGCATGCAGTGTGAAAGTTTAGGAGAACGAAGGCAGATACGATACGATGATTATGTTACTTAAGAAATCTTTGTGCTTTTGTTCTATATAAGCATAAATCAATGGAGCTTAGTGATAGAATTTTGCTCAAGGTCTCTGTTCGGTCTTAGAGTAAACCTATAGATAGAGCCGTATTCCTCAGGTTAAAGGGCAAGGGGTTAAACCGTGCACTCGAGTATATATCGTACATGTTCAACGATCGGAGAACATAACGGAACACGGCGGTGGCATCTTGCCAGTTCAGAGTCGGGTCGATTGAGTGAATAGCCATGGAAACGAGAAATTGCCTTCAGTGGTTCAATCCATACGTCACTAAGTCTCCTACGTACCCTAATTTATAAGTCAAATGCTCTCTTGCGTATCAATTCACTACAACTGGAATCTGAAAAAGCCTCCTCCCTTACGAAGTTCACTCCACCCCCTTCCTCTCCCTATCCATATCTTTCCACTCAATCACTTCCTCGCAAACAGACCGCTTCGCTCATCACGCCACGTGGTCAACCGTCGTCATCACCAACCCACCATTCTCCCTCATTTCGCCGCCTCTGTACTTCCTGCAACTATTATACAGCTGGCTCATGACGTGTCCATCCAGGGCTTAGAATCCCCGTCAAACTGTCCTCTACACTCTATAGTAACTGGTGTCAACACATGTTGAAATGCAGAAACCGATGCAAATGCTTTCGACTGCGTATACGTGGAGGAGGCGCCGTGTTGACGATGAGAGCGGAAGAGGTGTCTACTGGTTCCCCGTTGTTTACATCCCCGGATGTTATCCGACCGTTGACACCAACCAAAGTGCCACGATGCCTCATCCTCCATCTCCTCCTCTTTCCACTCTGCCTTCTTTTTCTTCTTCTTCTTCTTCGTCTTCTTCTTCTCCTCCTTCTTCTTCCACCTCCTCCTCTTCTTCTTCTCCTTCTTCTTCCACTAGCTTTCTCTCCTTCCTCTGTTCCTCATCCAATTACTTCTTCTCCTATCACTTCTTCTCATATTCCTCCGCATCCCAGTCCTTCTCTTCTTCCTTCTCCTAGAAGAATGGGGAAGAGAAGGTCTGCTAAAATGAGGAATGGGAGGAGGAAGAATATATAAAAGTTCCACTCCATACATTCTTCATCATCCCATTCCTCATTTTCCAGTCTTCCTCCTTCACCTCTTCTTATTCAGATTCCGCCTCCTGCCTTATCTCCTCCTCCTTCTGTTCCTCCATTTCTCTTCCCTATAACTCCTCTCCATATTCCTCCACCTCCTGCCACTTTATCCTCCGCTTCCATGTATTCTTCCTACTCCAACTCCTTACTCTTTTCCATCTCCTCTTCCTCCTCCTCTTCGTCCTCCTCTTCCCACCCTCTTCCTCTTCCATTTTCATCCTCCATCCTTCCATTAAGGTCACGCCAAGCAAGACGTGGCATTACTGTTGCCTGGAAAACCCAGTCCAATTTTTACAGCACGTTTGGACATTCATCGCATATCCTGATGTAATGTACTGGATAAAACAAAGCGACATCTGAGCATCAAGACATAGATGAGAGACAAACATACAGACAGGCACTGCAGACACAGACACAGACAGACGAAGAAAGAGTTACATGCATGTTTATAATAAGACAGCATATGGTAAAACATCATATGATACATATGATACATATGTCACGTGATTACATGACAGACACACACATGTATACAAATTATGCATACATACACACACACATAAATTGCGTCACTCACTGTGTATAGATATATATATATACATACATACGCATTCATTCATTCATTCATTCATTCATTCATTCATTCATTCATATGCATACATACATATAGATACCCATATAAAATATTATACAAATACACTCATAATTCTATCTCGTTGTTACCACATTACTTGCTAGTCACACATATGGAAATATATGCATACACTAAAGCCATGCACAGCAGAGAGTTAATAACATAAAGTATTGCATATCAATACTAGCAGATGGTATACGTGATGGCATACTGCGCACAGTAACGGATGCAACGAATTTGCATTTAGCACACAAGCATAAAGTAAAAATATCCGATATAGGTCTGGTTCTCTTTTTCGATCGTGTACGCATTCAAGACGAGTCCTGTATAGGTCCATAACGATGGAAATATGCAAAGTAAATTCGGACGTTTTTCCTTGACCTTGTGTCGAGCCGAGCACTGGCTACGCGTCACGATTAATGAATCTCATTACAGCAGAGAACATAGTTGGCGCTATATATGCGCACGTCTTCTGGTGATTTAAGATGTAATCACAGTTGCAGAGAAAGCGCATTGTATGCCAAGGTATACAAATACATATGATGGGCATGTATGTATATAATATATATGTATATATATATGTATATATATGTATGTATATATATATATATTGTATATCTGTGTACATGTTCGCTTTCCATTTAGATCACGCATGATGAGCAAGATTGATGTTAAATCTGTGTGGCCATAATAATAAAGATCTGAATTCGTTAGCTTCCTTACACACATCTACCATTATACACATGATCAATTGATAATAGATTGATAATTGCAACCAGAATAATTATAAAGAACAGCAGCTGATTGCGTCATACGGTGACGTTTGAATATGAATGCGGCTGTTTCATCAGCAGGCCCTATCGCAGACGATTGTTTTCGGCGACCCGAGTAGTTAAGCCTTGAAGGAGAGCTATATAAATCTTGAATGAATGAATGAATCAATCAATCAATGAATGAATCAATAGGTAATCGGAATCAAGTACTGAAGCACCACTCAATAGTCAATACCTAACCGCAGTATAGTGGCCTACAACCGACATTGGTTAAACTGTAAGCTGATGTTAGGGCGTTTTGCGTGTTTTCGCTTAGGTCTTCACGTATTTCACGCGAACATCTCGGTCAGAAATCAATCAAGCAATCAGTCAATCAATTATTGTGAACTTAATATAGCGCCCCTTCAAGATATCTACTCAGGGCTCTCCTGGTCTGACTGTATACGTCTGAACAATACGGATTTCAAAGAAGCGTAAAATGCTTGCGAGGATTTTCTATAGGCAGAAGGCGTAGCTCTTGGGGAAATCCATCCCAAGATGGTCGAGCCTTGGTCAGATGATTGCCCTTAAATAACTGGATTCACGCACGCAGTAAAAGATTTTCTTTAACGCGCTATCGCAGTTTTAAACTCGCACGAAGCTCTCTCTATAACAAAGAATCGTTCACGTAATTATTCTCTGCACAAAGACTAGATTAAAAGTTCAGGACGCTTTCAAATATTCATATGGGAGATAATCATGGCAGGATATTCTGACGACGACGTAAGCCCCACACGACTGTCAGTCAAGGGCCATCAAACGCTTTCTATGCATACAGATTGAATTCGTGCGACTGCTGTAGCATTGGCGAACGCAGATATGATTGACTTGCATTCGGTGCATTTCGAATGTCTAATCCGAAACTTTGATGCCCTCTTTTATGCTGCCACCGCTGCCTAATCTTTGTCTGCCTTAATAATGACAGCTACATGTCTCCATTGGTCAGACACTGGTGTAACTAGAATCCTGGAGTAAGTGGTGGTGGTGGTAGTTGCAATACAACGACACTGTGTGGTAACAACGACCCTTGGCGTCGCCCTCCTTGGAGCTCCTCCTTGATTCAGGCCTGGGACTGGCACTGGCACTGGCAGAGTACAACCAGTGGCGGAGTAGGCTACTCACAGTGATCTTATGACTAGACAGTAAGGGACGCGTATACTATACACACGCGTCCATAGCCGTCAACGTTGAGGAAGAGAAGCGTGTCTATCGTGTGGCCTTTTTTAATATGAAAGGTAAAACTGTATCGTGGACTGCAGGGCACCTTGAAACGACGTCAACCGAATGAAACGCCATCCTTCTGGTTCTACGTGTGTTGTGGTCCATTCTCTTTATCTGAGCATCATTTGCTTATGCGGATTAACAGCCTCGCTTATTAATGAACTTCGCAATCTAGTCTCTTCAACTCTAGAGCGCAGGAGGGGGGGAGGAGCACCTCAGGAAATGGAAGATTTCTCTGTATGATATCTCAATATACAATAGATTGATAATTCCTACGAGTGCCAGAGTTTAAAGCAACTGATTACGTCATATGCGTATATATATATATATATATATTATATAGAATCTATATAATATATGTGTGTGTTTTGGTGTGTGTGTGTGCGTGTGTGTGTGTGTTTGTTTGT
Source organism: Bimastos eiseni (assembly GCA_959347315.1). NCBI lineage: Eukaryota > Metazoa > Annelida > Clitellata > Crassiclitellata > Lumbricidae > Bimastos > Bimastos eiseni. The sequence goes on from CAUFVP010000077.1 coordinate 14,062, forward strand.
TTGATTTGTAGAAGTAGAACTTAAGCTGGTCCTGAGGCATCCGCGTGTATGGAGTATAGGAAACGTCATGTTATTAGTTTCCGTATATCATAAAATCATAAAATAATAATATTAGGGCAAATGGTCACTAATGGCCAGTTCATGCCCTCCCTCGCCGCCTCATCTTCCCATCGACAGTGTACGCACATTGTACTCATTACATTCAGTTGAGTTGGCTATATATGTCTAGAAGTCTTCAATTAGCGACCTTTCTCTGTCACTGTCCTTGTCTCTGCCTGCCTCTGTCTGTCTCTCGGTATGTCTGTCTCTACATCTGTCTCTCTATCTGTCTCTCTATCTCTTTGTCTGTCTGTCTACCCGTCTGCTTGAATGCCTGTGTCTCTATCTCTCTTTCTCCATTCTGTTCAGAGACCGTCAGACTATACCTATCACTGTCATGAACGCAGACGATATAAACACAGACATTGTGACCTCTTGTGTTATCGTCACTTTCAAAGGATCTGTTAACAATCACCATCGTCTCTTTTTAGCCCTGGTATGAAAATAATGTCTTTTGTGGTGCTACAGTGCTATCTTTATTTATTTATTTACTGGAATAAAGGAGAAGGATAGGGAAGGATTGCAAGAGGAGGAAGAATGGAAAAAGAGTGGGCCAAGTTCTAACCTCGTGTAGAACAGCTCCAGCACAATAATGACGACCATTCATCAATGGCTTGAGCAAACGGTAAAGGCGCTACATAAGCCTTTAGATCAGATTAGAATGGTCAAGACTAGAGTCGCCACTAGGTTTACCACGTATTCAGAACCTCTCTTCGTTACCACACGAACTGTCAGCTGCTGAAACCTGATCAGCATCTTCATCCGTTTCATCTGCTCAGTATCAGGCGCAGCAGCAGTAATTGTCTCTTACAATTCCTAATGTGTGTACTCTTACATAGGGCGACGGTGTTATTGGCATCTTAAGACTAATCGTTAGGTCCAGATTTATAAATCGCTACTCTAAAACTAATCACAAAGCATCGACTGGTGGTGAGTGCTGCGTCTTATCAGAAGATTTGTTCATGTCCAGTCGGAGTCCGGTTGCCAGGGAGATCTGAGGGAGATATAGACAGACATACAGACAGATTGACAGACAGACACTGAGGTCCCCTCGTAATGTAAACAACAGTCAGTAGTTGACCGTCAGATGCCTTATCGGCCAGCATGTGCACGTGACCAATCGTCTACGCAACATCGCAGAGGTTACATCGCTGCAGTGGGATGCATGCTATTTGATTATGTAAACCTATAACGGTGAGAACCCTCCACATACCTATTCTTAGGTGAGATCCCTCCACATACCTATTCTTAGGTGAGATCCCTTTCATCCTAGTGTACGGTCGTGCTATCAGACAGTAAGGTACATCGCACAAATTCAGCACAACTATTAACGCACCTGGTGCATTTTGAATTTTTTGTTGTTGTCATACTGCAAATCGAATTATCTAATTGACTAACAACCTTTTACAACAAACGCTTACTGCATATAAAACACAAAGCGCTTTGAAGTCGTCATGCGTTCTTAACATTGACGCAGCAGAAGTGTTGACAGTCGCGTTTCGCAGAGAAATCCAGAAATATAAAAGTACAAAATGTCAAGTTTATATCGATCGGATGCAACAGTTTTTCGCGAAATCATGCAAGCATGAGAAAGCAGCAGTAACAACAATTAAGCGCTTCAGCGTGGTTGGCTCGGCGGCGCCCACGAAATATCAGAGCCTGAGGCTCGAACGGCGCAGTGGTCTAGTTGGAGGATATCCGTGCTGTGATTGGATTTAAAACATGGAGTGGTGGAGCAGAGGAGGAGGAGGAGGAGGAGAAAGAGCCGAGGAAGAAGGATTATTGAGGGTTGGGTCTTACCTGCGTAAATTTAGGTGGTCATTATTAGACTACATGGTGCACTGTAAAGGACAAAGTAAAGTGGCCCTATGACGAGGCCAGAGGAGCATCATAAAAGAGTGGGAGGGTATCGAGGAGTGGTTGGAGGCTGCAACGAAGAAAGAGCAGGAAGAAAATATAGACTGGGAACAGGGTTGAACAGTGCCAGAGACACCAAATCAGCCGACGGAGAGGGTTGGGAATCATGGGATCGTGGTCTATGGGGTCGAGGCTTGAAAGCAGTAGAGACATCTACCGACAGAGACAGTAAACTCATAAAGACTTACTGCAGGTAGGCATACCAGTTTATCATATCGAACATTGCTGTTTCTATAATACGGGGTCTTTAGTCAAACCAAAAAAACTATAGATAAACAGCAAGAGAAGTAAATCATCGAGTAATGAAACGACTAGAAATACCACGCAGATAATTAAGTAAATATACTCGCGAACGTTGGTCGCGTTCCGTCGACTCTAATTAAAACGTAGATCATCCGAAGAGGTCAACAGATGTAATCAAAGTGCCGTACTAGCCTGACCTGCGTCTGTCTTCTCCGCATGCGTTGTCGATGAATGGAATCCCTTTCTGCCTCAGCAGCCGCGTCTGTCGCCGATGACACGATGGAGCAGCGAAGTTGCTTGTTCAGGCAACGGCGAAGACAATGTTTGCGCAGGTCTTACAACATCTCAGAGGAGAAGGAAGAGATGGAAGGGAGGGGATGGATCAGTAGCTGCAGAGGCAGGCGGACGGAGGACAGATGGTGAAGATGCTGTGGCATCAGCATCATTGCCACTCGCTGCTCCTGCAGCAGCAGCAGCAGCAGACGTGGCACCATTTGTCCGAGAGCCAGGTCTAGACTAGTGGGCGCATGCTCATCGGTACATCTACCTCACACTCTCCCATGCACTCATGACAACGGAAAGAGTGACAGAGCGAGGTAGGGAGAGAGAGAGGGAAGGAGAGAGGGAGACCGAGTGTACGCGAGATATAGATAATATATAGATTTTATGTATAGGTTGGCAACAGATTAATATAACATATACATAGGCCCCATATAGATATATATATATATATATATGTGGATGGATGAATGAATGAATGAATGAATGAATGAATGAATGAATGGATGGATGGATGGATGGATGGATGGATGGATGGATGGATGGATGGATGGATGGATGGATGGATGGATGGATGGATGGATGGATGGATGGATGGATGGATGGATGGATGGATGGATGGATGGATGGATGGATGGATGGATGGATGGATGGATGGATGGATGGATGGATGGATGGATGGATGGATGGATGGATGGATGGATGGATGGATGGATGGATGGATGGATGGATGGATGGATGGATGGATGGATGGATGGATGGATGGATGGATGGATGGATGGATGGATGGATGGATGGATGGATGGATGGATGGATGGATGGATGGATGGATGGATGGATGGATGGATGGATGGATGGATGGATGGATGGATGGATGGATGGATGGATGGATGGATGGATGGATGGATGGATGGATGGATGGATGGATGGATGGATGGATGGATGGATGGATGGATGGATGGATGGATGGATGGATGGATGGATGGATGGATGGATGGATGGATGGATGGATGGATGGATGGATGGATGGATGGATGGATGGATGGATGGATGGATGGATGGATGGATGGATGGATGGATGGATGGATGGATGGATGGATGGATGGATGGATGGATGGATGGACTGACATATAGATAAAGCGATTGAGGGATACCAAGAGAGAGGTTTAGAGATAGGCACAGTGAGAGATTGAGAGATGGCGAGTGAAAGAGAGAGTGGGGAAAGAGGAGGAAAGTATTAGAGAAAGAAAAGGAAAGACAGTTAGACAGAGAGAGAAAGAGACAGATGATTGAGGTGCCATCGCCAGTGGCCTCTGCCTCCTCAACAGATCAGATGATGGACTTGATGAATCGGTGAGATGGTGACGGCGCGGGAGGACATACGCTTCGATGCGTTTTCCTTCTGTTGCCGCTAGGCTGTCGCCCATCTACGAATGACGACGACGACGGCTCTCTCGCATCTTCTTCCCATCAGCGTCCTCCTCCTTTTCTTTCTTTTCTCCTCCTCTTTCTCCTCTCCTTATTCCTCTCTTTCCTCCTCCTCACCTACTCTTCTTCCTCCTCTTTTGTCCT
>CAUFVP010000078.1:0-20505 GCA_959347315.1 Bimastos eiseni
GTCGAAGAGAGAGAGAGAGAGACATAGAGACAGAGACAAAGAGGGCAGAGACAGAGACTGCCTCTCTCTCCTCTCACAACATCTGTGGTTGTTGCTGCTGCTGCTGAAGCCCAGACGAGCACGAGCTCCAGCTCCCACATTCATATCTCTCTCTCTCTCTCTCTCTCTCTCCTCTCTCTCTCTCTCTCTCTCTCTCTCTCTCTCACAAACACACACACAAGCCTATTGCTCCTGCCGCTTCTGCTGTAGCTGGTGGCGGTGGTGGCGGTGGTGGTGGCGGTGGTAGTCGTCGGAACATAAACAGCTGAACTTGAAATCGATGATGATGTGGAGAAAGTCAGCAGCTTCTTCTTCTCTTCCTGTTCTTTTTCTACTTCCGGTGTCGATTTGACGTCATAGGTAGGTGCGATCGTGTCTGCGTTTGATCGAGAGAATCTTTCGTTGGTTGAAGAGAAAAGGAGGAATTGACGTCGAATGGCCTCCAACATCACCACATACTAACGACGACGGCGAGTACTGGTCTCATTAGCTATGCAGGTCACGCCTCCTTCATCCATATGAATGAATACGGCCTAACATGACGTAACGCAACGGGTGCCGTCGATAACGGTACGTCTACAAACAATGATTCACAGGTACATAGACAGAAACAATGAAACATCTGTCCCATTGAATGTCTTCGAGGTTCAGTCTGTTCTTGAACTTCCATCTGGTCTCATCATTTCTATTGCGGTTAAATAGCTTCTATAGCGCCACATCCGTCGTTTTCAACAGACGCTCACATTGTATAGAAACTGAGATCTTAATGCCAGTATAGTTGAATTGTGTCTGTGTGTCTGTCTATTTGTAGGTATGTCTGTGTGTCTGTCTATTTGTATGTATGTCTGTGTGTCTGTCTATTTGTATGTATGTCTGTGTGTCTGTCTATTTGTATGTATGTCTGTGTGTCTGTCTATTTGTATGTATGTCTGTGTGTCTGTCTATTTGTATGTATGTCTGTGTGTCTGTCTATTTGTATGTATGTCTGTGTGTCTGTCTATTTGTATGTATGTCTGTGTGTCTGTCTATTTGTATGTATGTCTGTGTGTCTGTCTATTTGTATGTATGTCTGTGTGTCTGTCTATTTGTATGTATGTCTGTGTGTCTGTCTATTTGTATGTATGTCTTTGTGTCTGTCTATTTGTATGTATGTCTTTGTGTCTGTCTGTCTATATATCCTGCAACTAGGGTTACCATGTGTCCGGTATTTCGACAAACTGTCCGGTCAGAAATTTCAGACGTTACCGGACATGGCGGTGTCCGGTAATTTTGTGGAAGATAATTTTAATAATTGTTAAACTAATTGTTAATGACAATAATTAGTTTGGAAATACATGATTTATACCTATGAAAAAGTGAAGACTGAAAACATAGATTACGTGGCTGAGACTACACATTCCCTGTGGCTCTTCCTTTTGGAGGCACCTGTATATATTAGGTCTATATCGCAACCATCATACATGAAAGGACCATGATCTACATGTACGACCCAATTTTCAGCTACAACAGTTAACAAATTTAAGCTGTGAAATATGACGCTGAAGAAAAAAATGCCCTACAGTAAAATTATTGTCTTGTAGATATCTTTAGCTATTTATGCCATAGGCCTACGCATGCGGCGCATGGGGCTCCAAACTGGATTTACCATCAATAGGGCGCATTGATGGAGCGACTATCAAAACGGCAATTGAGAGTTCGACAATCAGAAGAGCACGCTAACAATAGGGCGACAATCGAAATGGCGTGTAAGTTGGTAATACAAAGATCTCTTGGATTATTTCGAAGCCACTTGGATAATGGTTGGATTGGAAGAACAGCACTACGTGTTACGTGGGCGTGGCAGCACGTTGTTCAACCGCGAGCCATGGAATGCCCACTATTCTGCGCTACATGATCTTTCCAAACCCAGCAACTCAGTCGAAGGTTTGGCAGAGAGGATTTAGTCAACTCCTTGGACCCTTCTATCCCACAAGTTAAAACATCGTAGACAGTTTGCAGGAAGAACGTCTTAACGAAATTAAGCTCGAGCAGTCCGTTTTCCTGGAAATATCACTCTCAGTTAAGCAAACCCTACAAGGAGGTGGCTAAACGTTTCGCCACAATAGTTGACGTTTATCGCAATAGAACTAATCTAGACTAGCAAAGAGGCATCGCTCATAATCTCAACCTAAAATATTTTCAAAATAAGTTTCGGGTGTTACTCTACACTACAGCAATTCAGTTAGAATATTCCCTAAAATGTAAAAATTGTCATATTATCAGTTTAAGACTTTTCGTATAGTCATAAATGCAAGACCTTTCGTACGTGCTAATTAAAATAGCTTTGTCAGTTGCTTTCGAAGTTTACGTATGGCAGCCATTGCACGTCGCCATTTCCATTGTCGCCTTTTTGTATGCTTGCTCTTGTTTTAAACATGTGCCCTTTTGATGGTCGTAATTTTTATAGGACACTCAAAATTATGTAGGCCTGTGCTATGCAGCAGAGGGGAGGGGTCCGAAAATATGCTTTTTGCATACGTAATATATGGATGGACCCCATTCCCGCAAGTCCATTCTTCTCCACCCCCTCAATTCGAACGCCGTAGTACGGTAATTTTCTCCAGTCTACCTGGCAACACTACCTGCAACCAATCATTGGTGCAAAGGTGGTTCACTTGATTTAAAAACAGCCGTTCATGTCTTACAGATGATATGTTTGAACCTTTATATATTCTATCAATTTGAATTCTTTGATGTTTCCAACCGACAGTTAATTGTATTTAATCAAATCATTCTAATCTAATCTAATTGATTACCATCTCATCAAAAGTAATTGATTTGTTTGACTTCTATATGGTCTTTCAAGATGGTCGCCAATTCCTTTGAGAGTGAGAACCGAATTAGATACGAATGACCAAAGAAATGTTATAGCGCTATAATCCTATAGATATATCACAGGCAGGTCAGAGGTCAACAGATGAAGCTGGAGTGAAACATTTCATGAGTTCTTTTCTCTCTGTCTCTCTGTCTCTTTTTCTTTGTCCAGTTGATCATCGTTTGCCTTTCTATGTCTGATGGACTTCATTCGTAAATACGACATTGAACTGGAAAAGGAACACTACTTCGCGGGAGAGACGCTTCGAGGACGGGTCGTCATCGAGAATATCGAGAATCTACGAGTCACTGGTAAATTATGGGAGACAAACTGCAATATGCCTTTGACGAGAGAAGCTAGAACTATTCACCAGAGGGATGAGGTCATAATAAAAATATTGTTTGAGGGTGTAAGTGCTCTGTGGCTGTGGGGATGAGGCCTTATGTCAGGGTGTATACGTGTTCTGTGGGGAGGAAACTACGCCCATCTTTCACTAACAGACCACGGCCTCATTGAGTGATTGACCACGCCCCTATTCAGTGACAGACCACGCCCTCAATCAGCGATAGACCACACCCTCATTCAATGACAGACCACGCCCATCTTTCAATGACAGACCACGCCCATCTTTCAGCGATAGACCACGCCCATATGAACCTCACAGTTAGGAAACTACTCATCAATGTCCGTATACATATATCTTCGGCGACTCTCTTTGTCCCCTCTCCTTCATCTATTACGGAGGATCCCAGTCATGGACCATCGTTGACTTCTTGCTCTTCAACTGGTAATTAGAGATGTGACTGGCGCTATATTAATGTTCTAACTTATCATAACTGCAAATTAACCCGAAATGGCCGATTCTAGCCTTAAAATATCTAGTACGTCGTCTTGTACCAGCGTCCCTTGTATTAACGGATGACAATGTACTTGCCATGAGAGATACGTCTTGTTTTGTTTGTGTTTTGTAGGGGTGCAGCTCTTCCTTAGAGGAAAGGCGCATGTGGAATGGCGCATCACACGCGGAGGAGAAAGACGAACGGTCAAAGAAGACCAATACTTCATAGACGAGAAACTTATCGTCTGGGGATCAGGTGAACCGCTGACAGACCACACCCTCAATCAGAGACAGACCCACACTCATTTTGGGAATGAAAGACCACGCCCATATTCATTTGGGATGGAGATACCACGCCCATATTCAATCGACAGACCACGCCCATATTCATATGGAAATGAGAGAACACGCCCATATTCAGTCGACAGACCACGCCCATACTCATTTGGGAGGGACAGACAACGCCCATATTTAATCGACAGACTATGCCGTAATTCAGTGACAAAACACGCCCCCACTTAGTTGATAGTGACAGAACACCCCCTCCTTTGGGAGTGGCAAAACTGTTCTGTTTTGTTTTTTAACCGTCTTCGATGCGAAGGTAGGACGCGCCATGCACTATCGTTCTCCATTTCTGTCTGTTCTCTGTAGCCCTCATCATCTGTGTTGTCGAAAAGTCCGTCCATTTTCTGATATTATTCTGCCAGTTTGTTCTTGGTCTTCCCTTTCCTCTAGCTCCCTCTATGTTCCTTGTATTATTTTTTTCTCTATCCCTCCCTCTTCTTTCCTCATAATATGTCCATCTTTACTTCTCGTATAGCACCTACGAATTTGAATTTTTCTATCCACACCAACAGCTTCCAACACCAATTTGTTTGTTTTCATAACTTTCGAAGATATCCCAGCGATAAGTCTCAAACAGTTCATTTCAAAAGCATATATTCTCTTTTCTTGAAGACTTCTTTCCCTAACGTCCAACTTTCCACTCCATACATGGCTACTGGTAATACAAGGTTTTTCAGTTAATCGTATTTTGTCGTCAACTGCATTTCACGATGTTGCCAAATCTACTTGAGTCTTGTTGCTATGATGTAGGGCCTCCTTGGCTGAGCATGATCTAATCTCCTTCCCATTGTCACCATAACCCTCTGATATTAGTGAGCCGAGATACTAGAAAGTACTCACTTGTTCAAGGGTGCAGTTATTGATTTGTAGGCCCTATTCTGCACGGTGTTGAATCTGTTGTCATACCTTTTTTTCTTCCATGTTTATTAAAAGATTGTATTGCTTGAATGTTACATTCATTCTATTTATCAAATCCCTGAGCTTTGTGTCGGAGCTTATAAGCAGAATGATATCATCAGCATATCGTAAGTTGGACACTCTCCTGCCGCCAATTTTGATTCCGTCTTCATACCCATCCAGTGCTTATCTCCTTGCCATATATCTGCTAGGATGTCAAAAGGCGAAAGTATACAACCCTGTCTCATTCCCCGTCTGCCCGTAAATTGTCTCAACGGCCGCTGTAATCTGTCTCTCTATTTTCGATCGACTCCGCTTGGAATTTTCACGACATATTATCTGAATGGCCACCGAGGCCTCTCTCGATGTAGACGTTCGCTTCCTAGGGGCTTTACCCGATCTCTATTTCTCACGGCCACCGACGGGTCACCATCTTCTCTGTATTCCCGTACAGAACTGTCATTCATTCATTTATTTCTCTCGATCAGTCTTTCCTCTGTCAGCCTGTTGACTCCTACGATCAGGGCACGGTCCGTCTTGTGATCGACGGCAGAGGGGTCCACCCCGCCAGATCAGCGAAAAGCAGCACCGGCCTGACCGCGAGAGCGGCTGTCACTAAAGGTCGTATTTATATGGCAACACTCAACGATCCCTCGAGCGATACGAGAACCACTCTACCTATGAAGCAGTAACAACCACTGCTCCACATATATAGCGATGCACCGTATGTCAGGCTATACTCATGCCAATTCATGTGTCTGCAAGCTATGCAATGAACTAAAAACCGCCGATCGGTCCTCCCTCCTATACCAGCACTGTAAGAAAATACACGCTAAAATAACACTATGGCGAGCCGATTATTTATAAAAATTCCTTTATTCAAGCCTTGTGGCCTGTCCGCCATAGTATTACCCATCAGAACTCAGCCACCGTCACAGGGCGTCCTCTTACACAGATCATAGTAGTGATGAGAATGTCGGAGAATGCAGACCATTTGAAAATAATTTGTCCTAGTCAGCTGCTCACATCAATGGTTGTATAGTAACGATACAACTAATTGTGTTACCTTCTGTGCTTAGAAGTAATAGTACTTGTGAGATTGTAAACAGCAATAATTGCGCTGATTGAAGGTCTAAGAATTTGTTGTTGTGTCCTAGAGAGCGTTGACGAAGGATCGATCTCCATCTTACCTCGAGGTGATCATCGCTTTCCCTTTGAGTTCCGTCTCCCAATCTCCTGCCTACCTTGTTCCTTCGAGAGTCGCATTGGAACCGTTCGTTACTACCTTCGAGTCATCATAGACATTCCTTACGCTTCACCGCCTCAAGGACTCAAATACTTCACAGTCATCGGTCCAGACATTGACTGCATGGACAGCAGATACACGGTCGGTCATCCATTTAATCATTCAACTATCTCATCTACCCAAAATACAATCCATTTATATAGTCAGTCAGTCAGTCAGTCAGTCAGTCAGTCAGTCAGTCAGTCAGTCAGTCAGTCAGTCAGTCAGTCAGTCAGTCAGTCAGTCAGTCAGTCAGTCAGTCAGTCAGTCCGTCAGTCCGTCAGTCCGTCAGTCAGTCAGTCAGTCAGTCAGTCAGTCAGTCAGTCAGTCAGTCCGTCAGTCAGTCAGTCAGTCAGTCAGTCAGTCAGTCAGTCAGTCAGTCAGCCGTATTAATGCGTAGAGGAAGACGTCGGTTCGCTTCAGCTACAGATAGAAGGCGCGTGTGTTATTTTCACAGACTCCTGTCTCAGCTGTTAGGCAGACGACGAACAAGTGCCTTAGCTGCTGCGTCTCTGGTCCAATCTTTCTCGAAGCATCGCTCGAACAAACGGCATACTGTTGCGGACAAAAGATCGGAATCAAATGCGATGTTCAGAATGGCAGCGATCAGGAAGTCAGTCTGTTCTGTCGATTGATTCAGGTAGCATCACAAGACATTTTTTTATTATATAGATGCCTCTCACTATGTCTCTGTCTGTTTGTCTGTCTGTCTGTCTGTTTGTTTGTCTCTCTCTCTCTCTCTTTCACTCTCTCTTTCACACTGTTCCCACCGAAAAAAAAACACGAAAGAACGATTTTTTCACAAGTCAATCAGTCATTGATCGATCGATCGATCGATCGATCTATTATTGAGTGTAATGTTATTATTAGACTTAAATTTAAATCAATTACTGCTATGATATGAAGCAGTTGTTTGATTGATTAAGAAAGACAAGAGTTTGAAATATGATCAATACAATCAAATCTATTGAGTAATAGACATTGCATAAGATAAGAAAAGTCTTTCACATGAAATCATCAACATCGTTCTCAATCTTCACCAAACTTCTCTATCTGTCTGTCTGTCTGTCTATATGTGTGTCTGTCTGTCTGTCTGCCTGTCTGTATGTCTGTCGGGTTGCATCGTGTGTCTGTCTGTCCTTGTATGTGTCATGATTTTTCAGTCGGTTGAGTTTCGAATAAACAAAGGAGCCTTCGGCCTGACAAAAGATCTTTCTCATAACGTATTGGAACTGCATTCTCCATCAGTGGCAGCCCACTCAACGCGCAGCTTCCATGACCTCAGCGCTGACCTTGAGGTTCCCGTTATGCCACCGACAATGGTCGATGTCTGTAAGATCATCGAAATCAGCTATAGCCTAAAAGTGGGTAGTCTGCTCTTTTCATCGACTCCCTCTCTCTCTCCCCGTCTGTCTCTCTCTCCTGTCTCTCCCTCTCTCTCTCCGTCTGTCTCTCTTCCCGTCTCTCTCTGTCTGTCTCTGTCTCTCTCTGCGTCTCTCGCTCTCTCTCCCTCTCTCTCTCTCTGGCTTTATCTCCGTTTCCCTTTCTGGCAGTAATTGTTAAAGGAAATTTATTTAGCTCCTCATCAGGTGAGGCTGTCTTAGTCAGCACAGAGTCCTTTGGAGTCCATGCAAGTATCGATGAATGACAGATGGCATCATTTATGGATCAGAGAGCGGCGATTAGCTTAATCATTCGCTTAGTAACTTTACTAAGGTCTGAGTGAGAAGAGACGCCTTTCATTTGAATGTTTTTCAACAGATTGGTTTACATCTGGAGAAGTCTGGAAGCGATGACCTTCACATTTACTTTCCATTCGTTGTGGCTACTCATCCACTGCAGCCATTCCTCACACAACAGTTGACAGAACTCACCTACGGTAATTAAAATCACATCCTAGTCATTGTTCCATCTCATCTCCAACTCTCCTCCTCCCCTTCCCTTCTCCTCTCTCATCCCCCTCCTCCTCCACCTGTGGAGCGTCTATGTGTGCATGTATATTTGTCTCTCTGTCTCTGTCTGTGTCTATCTCTTTGTCTCTCTGTCTCTGTCTATTTATCACCTTGTTGATGCAAAGACGTTATCTGATATCATCTTGGAACATGTTTTCAAAGTTTAAGTGCAAGTGGCGCTATATAAATGAATTGGTGTGGTTGATTCATTTATCGGGTCTTCCATATATTACGTAATGCGAATGGTTTCTGTGCCTGACTTGATATTGTGGTCATTGACCAATAATTGAAGAGAAGAACGTTCTCTCTATTTTCCATTGTCGTTCTCTCTGAATAGAACCAGCAGATGAACATGTGGAAGGTGGAATCTACGTCAGTCCGGAATTCCAGTTGGGTCAAGTCTACGACGGCGCAGCTGACCACGTGGAAGAGGTCATTCTCTATCGTCCAGTCTACATCTGCTGCGTCGCCCGTCGTGATGGTGCCTCTGCCGGTGGTCAGCTGAGCAATGGACACAGTCCGAGCTCCCAAGTGCATGCTGCTCCCACTGACCAATGCCTCAATGCAGCCAATGCAGCCGACGCAGGGTGTTCGTCTGTCTCATCATCAACCGATCGATCGAAAACCACCTGTTCCGTCAACACAAGGCAGCAAATGTCATCCGCATCACCAGTGGCTGCTGCTGCTGCCTCATCTTCTCATTTGCCATCCTCTGCAGGGGAGTCAGCCGAGACCGAGCAACGGAGGCGGAGGAGGTCGAGGCAAATGGCATCAACAGCGGAAGTAGCGCTGAAAGAGATTGCTATGAAAGAGGAGAGTTCATGTGTGAGGAAGAGGAAGGAGCAACTGGAAGAAGTGGAATGTTCCAAGGATTTCCCTCTGCACTCAATGACATCGAAAGACTCAGAGCCAGCAGGAACAGAAGAAAGGAAGAGAGAAAGAAGAGGAGGAGGAGGAGGATATAAGGTTTTGTCAAAAGAAAAACTCAGTCTCAACGATTTCCCATCTTCCTCTTCCTTCTCCTCCGCAATGTGTAAGTCTATTGTTGCTTCAAAGGCAGACAAACACGAAGAGCATCAACATAATCAGGGACAACAAGGACAACTGGTTGGAAGAACAGAGACAGTTCTTCAGAGGGAAGATGAGTCAAGGATGGACAGAGTCGTTTATGAATACGACATCAAACAGAGATAGTAGAAGTTGTAGTTCGCCAGGTGGCGAAGTGAACCGACAGATGACGAATGCCAAGAGGAAGATGAAGGTGGATGCGGAAGAGGAGGAGGGAGTATCGCTGAGAAGGAGGCAGGAAGAAGAAGAAGACCATAGCAGCTGTTGTCATGGATACTACGGCGGTTACGTCATTGGCTGTGTTCCAATGAAATGCGCAGAGAACATCCAAAGGACATCGGTTGAGATGGAAATGTCACCGAATACGAAGAAGAGGCCCGAGGCCGAGAAGATCTCAGTGATGACAACGAGTGGAGAGAAAGAAATGAAAGTTTTGGCAGCAGAAAAGAAGAAGAGAGATGATGGAAAATTGGAGTCATATCAGAACTTAAACAAAGGTCATCAAAGGTCATCTTCCACATATAGAACTCGAAAAGATTCTGTCGAGTCTGAAAGTCCAAGCATCACCTGTGTAGAAATTGTTTCATCGTCTCCTTCTTTCACTGTCTCTACCTCCGTCAACCCCGCTATCATATCTGTCTCTGCCTCTGTCCCTGTACCTGCCCATGTTTATGTCCCTGTCCCTGCTATTGTCTCTGCCTCTAACCCTAATCCTCTCTCTACCTCTGCCTCTACCTCTGTCTCTGCCCATGTCACTGTCTCTGCCCCTGCTTCTGCTCCTGTCTCTACCTCTGCCTCTGTCTCTGCCTCTGTCTCTGCCCCTGTATCCGCCTCTACCTCTGTCTCTGCCCATGTCACTGTCTCTGCCCCTGCTTCTGCTCCTGTCTCTACCTCTGCCTCTGTCTCTGCCTCTGTCTCTGCCCCTGTATCCGCCTCTACCTCTGTCTCTGCCCATGTCACTGACTCTGCCCCTGCTTCTGCTCCTGTCTCTACCTCTGCCTCTGTCTCTGCCCCTGTATCTGTCCCTACTTCTATCTCTGTCCCTGTCTCTACCTCTGCCTCTGTCTCAGATCCTGTATCTACCCCTATATCTGCCTCTGCCTCTGCCTCTGCCTATAAATCTGTTTCCCCCTCTATCACTCCTTTACATTAGTCCGTTAATTTGCTGCCTCAATATCGTATTTTCTCTTTGCAATCCATTTTGTATACTCTCTGTGTTTCTCTTCTTTTTCCAATGCCTTTTCCAACTCTTTGTCCTTCTCATTTTCCTTCTCCTCCTCCTCCTCTCCTTCATATTCATTTGTAGTCTTTGTCTCTGTTAAAAAGCCAATGGCATCATGCACACAGCCAGCGCTCAGTTCATCCATGCTTCTGGCCTCCCTTCCGTCAAGGTGTCTGGATGTCCTTCTCATTCCCATTAGTTCGTCTTATAAAGAAGAAGAGGATGTTGAAAATTAAGAAGCAAGAATAATAATAATAATAATAATAATAATAATAATAATAATAATAATAATAATAATAATAATACGAAGAAGAGGAAGTAGAAGCAGAAAGAGAAGAAGATCTCCTACTTCTTCTTCGAAATGATTGGTTTCCATTCAGTCTCTGGATCTATAATCGTCTTAAGAACAGACTGAGACAAACAGATCAGCGTTATTTAATCCATGAGGCTGAGGCATGAATAGAACTAGATATCGAGTTACGACCATCAATCGATCGATATACTTTGCGCCATAATCTGAACAGAAACACTTCTCATCTTTCTCATTGGCAACGACTCATTCGCTGATGAAGGAGAAGGTTTGGTGCAATGGTCGATATTAAATCATTTGCAATCATCAACTGGTTTTAGTTGAGAGTCAACTGTCTTTTATTAATGTATGATGTGACATCTGATCAGAAATTAATTCTTTCTATTTGCATTAGTATACTTCTATATTTATTACTTAATCCACATTGCCATGCACACACATTACATATCTTATTTAAATATATAAGGAATAAATAACAAATGAAATAGTCAACATAAATAATTGTTGTGTATTGTGATTTATTTTGGTTACATTTCTTAAAGCAAAATTTATGTCATCAATCCAACTTCTACTTTTCAAGAAGCATTTATAACTGAAATGTCAAATTATAAGCAAATGTATTTCAATAATGCAGCTTGCATTAAGCAAGTCATGTTTTGTCAATAGAACGTGCATTTATTAAGAAATCCTGCAATAAATCTTATTTCCATTTTATCAATAATTCATTCATCAATTCTCATTGTACTTTGCTAATGATAGTTTAATAAATGTGGATTGCCATTGAGCAATTTCTCTATCTCCAATCCAACTTATAATTTTGCAAAAAATCAGTCATCATTACGCAAAATTCTAAGGAAGCAAATGATTTCCTTAATAAATTCAATTTTTTACGGGCAAAGTACGTCATTGATTTGATTGACTTTTATATTATGTGAAAGTTTTTGCATTCGCTCACAAGACGATCGTTCATAGGACGATTTATATTGGAATTGTGAGTGATCTCCCCAATAACGTACATGCTTCACATACAAACGCCATGGTAGGCTAATGAGCTAAGATAAGATATTTACATCCTATATATGTTACAGCGCTTTACACAGCTTATTAGCCAACTCAATTACTATCGGCAATAATAGGCGCCGAAACGTTACAACGACTATGGAATCTGTTTTTGCACTTTAAAGTTACCATAATAATTGCATTGACTTTCACAGCATGGGACATACATCAACTTTTCCAACCTCAATGACACATCTCGTCGCCGAGAGATCTTAGAGCAATTCACATCAACAACGACTTGCGGACGTCATTTGTTGATGACCCAAACTAGTAAACAATGCATTAATCTAATGAACTCCTTTACGAAACAAAAGTGAAGTGTGAGAACTAAAATGTGTAAATGCTAATCATTGATTAGTACATTGCAACTTCTATTTCTACAGTCATTATTAAAAATACGGTAATAACATAGTAAGCTTGAGAAAGCAATTTCTATGTAAAGAGCAATTTTTATAAATGGTATTACTCTTTTGGTAAAATTATTTTCATAAATTCAGCTTCTTCTTATGACTTATTTTTTATAATAATCCATTTTCTGTTGAAACCAGCAATATTATGTAAATGTGACCTTTGCGTGAGCTGAACAATATTTGTTATCTATGCAACTTTTACTTGTATTACCCTATAATCCAGCTTGTGTTGATTTAAATTTTTTTTGATCAAAATGACTTTTGTTGGGGTCAGGGTTAGAGTTAATATTTGTAAATCAAGATTTTACTTAATGAATATTCTCTTTATTAATGCATACTTCAGATTCTACTTATTTATTATTGTTCAAAATAATCCATATTTTAGTATATGAACCATTTCTTTATGAATAAGCCTGTATTTTGTTATTAATAAAGAATTCATTTTGCTCATCCATCTTCTATTCAAGGATAAAGCATTTGTAGTGAATAAAAGTTTTTATTATGAATGAAACTTACATTCAATTAATATTTCTATCTTCAATGCAACCTCTATTTGCTATTGCTTTAATTTTCTCATCACTAAAAGTACTGTAACTAACCGAAAGATTGTATTAGGCTAATTAAAAGAATTTTTATTTCAGCAAGCTCAGTTGTAATTAATAGAAGTTGCATCTTCCAATTTTTCCTTTTAAAAATTCAACAAGGATGAATAACAGCTGGCTATAGTGCGTTGAGAAGTAGGCCCACATTCGATAGACGACCTGTTATATTTATTATCAACGCTCCACATGATAACGGTGATTTGAACTGTAAGAACTTTATTATACGCGGTATTTTAGGTGAAATACAATAATAGGCATATTTATTTATACATCAATGTGACTCAAGAAGTAATTAAATCAGCTAAAAGTACAAATAATAATTATTGATACCGACATACTACTGGGCTGTCATTACCTTTAGCTGTCCAAATTCCCTTATCGATGCAAAATCTACACGCATTTATCTATTTGGGATGCTGAAAGTAATGAGACCCCACAAACTGCCACCAATATTAATTTGTTTTTCAAATTCGCTCAATGAACTTCGATTAAATGTTTTATGCATATTAAAAAAACGCTGCTTGTGTATTTACACTATTTATATAATCTTAAATATAGTACTTAATATCAAGAAAAATTAAAAATAAGCAATCGAGGAGACGAGAGTATGCAGACTATTTCATAAACCGACGATTTCGATGCACGCACCTCGTTTCCGGAATATGTGCAACGTGCATGAACGCCCAGTTTTGTTATTGAAACCTTCAACTTTTTTAATATCTGTTCTTTTAAAGTGATAGATTTCATTCAGTGGTAAGTTCAAAGCCATAAGTGTCAATGACCTATTACACTTAGGTTTTGTTACCATTTCTCCTTGTTTCGAAATGTGTAAATACATAAATGATCGTGCCTACCATGCCTCCAACCCTCGTGGCTGTTATAATGAATTGAATTTATCTGTTATAAAACAATAATTAGAAATCATTAGTTTTAGTTGCCCATGGAGTTCATGGGCAACTAAAACACGAAGAGCGAAGGAAAAGGAGAAGTAAAAGGAAGAGGAAAAGGAGTAGGAGAAGAACTAGAAGAAGAAATGGAATGAACGCGTCTGTCATACATGCAGGTATATGCATTGAAAGCCCTTTCCTAAATCAGCAGGGTTAGGGTCAGGGTTAGGGTTAAGGTGTCGAATTGTTGAGCACGGGCACAATTCGTTGATGGGAGAATCACGGATGGCAGGTGAATGGTTAGATCTGATGATGATTTTTTGATTGGTGGTGGTGGTGAGTATGATGTTGGCGATAATGGTAATGATGGTGGTGATTGATGATAGTGCTGATGATGATGCTGATGGTGACGAAGATGATGATGATGATGGTGGTCATGCTGATGGTGTCGGTCGTGGTGGTGATGATGATGATGATGGTGGGGATGATAGTGGTGGTCACAGGTGGTGCTGGTGGGGAGAATGATGATGATAACGGTGATAAGGGAAAAAAGAGGATGATAGACCATGAAGTGGTGATACTGATGAGGCTGATGATGATGAGGAGGAGTAGGAGCGCGAGGAGTGGGAGAGGGGGAGAGGAGGATGGTGCTATTGTGTCTGGTGTAGTCTGGTGATGTTGTCTGTTGGTGCGTTGTTGTGGCTAGTTGATTCCTGTGTTGTCTGGTGGTGAGGGGTTGTCTGGTAGTATATTCTGGTGGTTGGTTGATTCCGTGAGGCTGGTAGGTAATCAGTTCTTGTTGCCATTGTTGTTGTAGATCCAGAAGGCGGTATTGTAGAGAGGATGGTCGGTACCTGAAAAGAGCCATTTCTAATGCAGCAACAGTAACTATTGGCATTATTGTAATATTTTTTTACTTAGTGGTTGTTTGAATTGAAATGGTTTGCTAATGGGTTATTATGCTTATTTGTTATGTTGTGGATGTGTTCTAATAGGCCTTCTACTACTTTACCTTGTGTATGGTCTATATATTGTTTGTTGCATGCGCTACAAGATATTAGATAGATTCTGTTAGTGCTTTGGCAGTTTAGTTGCTTGAATATGATGTATTTGCGGCGTGTGTATGTGCTTGAGTATGTTTTGGAGACCGTTATGTATGGGCATGACTGACAGTTAGGTGTATTACATCTTTTTGAGCCGATGTTTGTATTTGCGTGGGTTTTATAGGCTTAGTTTTACGTTGAGCTAGTAATTCTTTGTGGTTCCTGTTTCTAGAGTAGGCTGGTATTATATGGTAATGTTGTAGTGAGGATCTTGCATGAGGATTTTCTTCCAACCATAAAATATGTGCATAGATAGTGGGTTGTATGGGATG
Source organism: Bimastos eiseni (assembly GCA_959347315.1). NCBI lineage: Eukaryota > Metazoa > Annelida > Clitellata > Crassiclitellata > Lumbricidae > Bimastos > Bimastos eiseni. Next base: position 15,144 of record CAUFVP010000078.1, read on the forward strand.
ACTACTGGGAGGAGATTGTTATCAGTGTTTTTAGTTTTAAGATTCCTTTCCCGTCTATTCCATAGGGTTAGGGTTAGGGTTAGGGTTAGGGTTAGGGTTAGGGTTAGGGTTAGGGTTAGGGTTAGGGTTAGGGTTAGGGTTAGTGTTAGGGTTAGGGTTAGGGTTAGGGTTAGGGTTAGGGTTAGGGTTAGGGTTAGGGTTAGGGTTAGGGTTAGGGTTAGGGTTAGGGTTAGGGTTAGGGTTAGGGTTAGGGTTAGGGTTAGGGTTAGGGTTAGGGTTAGGGTTAGGGTTAGGGTTAGGGTTAGGGTTAGGGTTAGGGTTAGGGTTAGGGTTAGGGTTAGGGTTAGGGTTAGGGTTAGGGTTAGGGTTAGGGTTAGGGTTAGGGTTAGGGTTAGGGTTAGGGTTAGGGTTAGGGTTAGGGTTAGGGTTAGGGTTAGGGTTAGGGTTAGGGTTAGGGTTAGGGTTAGGGTTAGGGTTAGGGTTAGGGTTAGGGTTAGGGTTAGGGTTAGGGTTAGGGTTAGGGTTAGGGTTAGGGTTAGGGTTAGGGTTAGGGTTAGGGTTAGGGTTAGGGTTAGGGTTAGGGTTAGGGTTAGGGTTAGGGTTAGGGTTAGGGTTAGGGTTAGGGTTAGGGTTAGGGTTAGGGTTAGGGTTAGGGTTAGGGTTAGGGTTAGGGTTAGGGTTAGGGTTAGGGTTAGGGTTAGGGTTAGGGTTAGGGTTAGGGTTAGGGTTAGGGTTAGGGTTAGGGTTAGGGTTAGGGTTAGGGTTAGGGTTAGGGTTAGGGTTAGGGTTAGGGTTAGGGTTAGGGTTAGGGTTAGGGTTAGGGTTAGGGTTAGGGTTAGGGTTAGGGTTAGGGTTAGGGTTAGGGTTAGGGTTAGGGTTAGGGTTAGGGTTAGGGTTAGGGTTAGGGTTAGGGTTAGGGTTAGGGTTAGGGTTAGGGTTAGGGTTAGGGTTAGGGTTAGGGTTAGGGTTAGGGTTAGGGTTAGGGTTAGGGTTAGGGTTAGGGTTAGGGTTAGGGTTAGGGTTAGGGTTAGGGTTAGGGTTAGGGTTAGGGTTAGGGTTAGGGTTAGGGTTAGGGTTAGGGTTAGGGTTAGGGTTAGGGTTAGGGTTAGGGTTAGGGTTAGGGTTAGGGTTAGGGTTAGGGTTAGGGTTAGGGTTAGGGTTAGGGTTAGGGTTAGGGTTAGGGTTAGGGTTAGGGTTAGGGTTAGGGTTAGGGTTAGGGTTAGGGTTAGGGTTAGGGTTAGGGTTAGGGTTAGGGTTAGGGTTAGGGTTAGGGTTAGGGTTAGGGTTAGGGTTAGGGTTAGGGTTAGGGTTAGGGTTAGGGTTAGGGTTAGGGTTAGGGTTAGGGTTAGGGTTAGGGTTAGGGTTAGGGTTAGGGTTAGGGTTAGGGTTAGGGTTAGGGTTAGGGTTAGGGTTAGGGTTAGGGTTAGGGTTAGGGTTAGGGTTAGGGTTAGGGTTAGGGTTAGGGTTAGGGTTAGGGTTAGGGTTAGGGTTAGGGTTAGGGTTAGGGTTAGGGTTAGGGTTAGGGTTAGGGTTAGGGTTAGGGTTAGGGTTAGGGTTAGGGTTAGGGTTAGGGTTAGGGTTAGGGTTAGGGTTAGGGTTAGGGTTAGGGTTAGGGTTAGGGTTAGGGTTAGGGTTAGGGTTAGGGTTAGGGTTAGGGTTAGGGTTAGGGTTAGGGTTAGGGTTAGGGTTAGGGTTAGGGTTAGGGTTAGGGTTAGGGTTAGGGTTAGGGTTAGGGTTAGGGTTAGGGTTAGGGTTAGGGTTAGGGTTAGGGTTAGGGTTAGGGTTAGGGTTAGGGTTAGGGTTAGGGTTAGGGTTAGGGTTAGGGTTAGGGTTAGGGTTAGGGTTAGGGTTAGGGTTAGGGTTAGGGTTAGGGTTAGGGTTAGGGTTAGGGTTAGGGTTAGGGTTAGGGTTAGGGTTAGGGTTAGGGTTAGGGTTAGGGTTAGGGTTAGGGTTAGGGTTAGGGTTAGGGTTAGGGTTAGGGTTAGGGTTAGGGTTAGGGTTAGGGTTAGGGTTAGGGTTAGGGTTAGGGTTAGGGTTAGGGTTAGGGTTAGGGTTAGGGTTAGGGTTAGGGTTAGGGTTAGGGTTAGGGTTAGGGTTAGGGTTAGGGTTAGGGTTAGGGTTAGGGTTAGGGTTAGGGTTAGGGTTAGGGTTAGGGTTAGGGTTAGGGTTAGGGTTAGGGTTAGGGTTAGGGTTAGGGTTAGGGTTAGGGTTAGGGTTAGGGTTAGGGTTAGGGTTAGGGTTAGGGTTAGGGTTAGGGTTAGGGTTAGGGTTAGGGTTAGGGTTAGGGTTAGGGTTAGGGTTAGGGTTAGGGTTAGGGTTAGGGTTAGGGTTAGGGTTAGGGTTAGGGTTAGGGTTAGGGTTAGGGTTAGGGTTAGGGTTAGGGTTAGGGTTAGGGTTAGGGTTAGGGTTAGGGTTAGGGTTAGGGTTAGGGTTAGGGTTAGGGTTAGGGTTAGGGTTAGGGTTAGGGTTAGGGTTAGGGTTAGGGTTAGGGTTAGGGTTAGGGTTAGGGTTAGGGTTAGGGTTAGGGTTAGGGTTAGGGTTAGGGTTAGGGTTAGGGTTAGGGTTAGGGTTAGGGTTAGGGTTAGGGTTAGGGTTAGGGTTAGGGTTAGGGTTAGGGTTAGGGTTAGGGTTAGGGTTAGGGTTAGGGTTAGGGTTAGGGTTAGGGTTAGGGTTAGGGTTAGGGTTAGGGTTAGGGTTAGGGTTAGGGTTAGGGTTAGGGTTAGGGTTAGGGTTAGGGTTAGGGTTAGGGTTAGGGTTAGGGTTAGGGTTAGGGTTAGGGTTAGGGTTAGGGTTAGGGTTAGGGTTAGGGTTAGGGTTAGGGTTAGGGTTAGGGTTAGGGTTAGGGTTAGGGTTAGGGTTAGGGTTAGGGTTAGGGTTAGGGTTAGGGTTAGGGTTAGGGTTAGGGTTAGGGTTAGGGTTAGGGTTAGGGTTAGGGTTAGGGTTAGGGTTAGGGTTAGGGTTAGGGTTAGGGTTAGGGTTAGGGTTAGGGTTAGGGTTAGGGTTAGGGTTAGGGTTAGGGTTAGGGTTAGGGTTAGGGTTAGGGTTAGGGTTAGGGTTAGGGTTAGGGTTAGGGTTAGGGTTAGGGTTAGGGTTAGGGTTAGGGTTAGGGTTAGGGTTAGGGTTAGGGTTAGGGTTAGGGTTAGGGTTAGGGTTAGGGTTAGGGTTAGGGTTAGGGTTAGGGTTAGGGTTAGGGTTAGGGTTAGGGTTAGGGTTAGGGTTAGGGTTAGGGTTAGGGTTAGGGTTAGGGTTAGGGTTAGGGTTAGGGTTAGGGTTAGGGTTAGGGTTAGGGTTAGGGTTAGGGTTAGGGTTAGGGTTAGGGTTAGGGTTAGGGTTAGGGTTAGGGTTAGGGTTAGGGTTAGGGTTAGGGTTAGGGTTAGGGTTAGGGTTAGGGTTAGGGTTAGGGTTAGGGTTAGGGTTAGGGTTAGGGTTAGGGTTAGGGTTAGGGTTAGGGTTAGGGTTAGGGTTAGGGTTAGGGTTAGGGTTAGGGTTAGGGTTAGGGTTAGGGTTAGGGTTAGGGTTAGGGTTAGGGTTAGGGTTAGGGTTAGGGTTAGGGTTAGGGTTAGGGTTAGGGTTAGGGTTAGGGTTAGGGTTAGGGTTAGGGTTAGGGTTAGGGTTAGGGTTAGGGTTAGGGTTAGGGTTAGGGTTAGGGTTAGGGTTAGGGTTAGGGTTAGGGTTAGGGTTAGGGTTAGGGTTAGGGTTAGGGTTAGGGTTAGGGTTAGGGTTAGGGTTAGGGTTAGGGTTAGGGTTAGGGTTAGGGTTAGGGTTAGGGTTAGGGTTAGGGTTAGGGTTAGGGTTAGGGTTAGGGTTAGGGTTAGGGTTAGGGTTAGGGTTAGGGTTAGGGTTAGGGTTAGGGTTAGGGTTAGGGTTAGGGTTAGGGTTAGGGTTAGGGTTAGGGTTAGGGTTAGGGTTAGGGTTAGGGTTAGGGTTAGGGTTAGGGTTAGGGTTAGGGTTAGGGTTAGGGTTAGGGTTAGGGTTAGGGTTAGGGTTAGGGTTAGGGTTAGGGTTAGGGTTAGGGTTAGGGTTAGGGTTAGGGTTAGGGTTAGGGTTAGGGTTAGGGTTAGGGTTAGGGTTAGGGTTAGGGTTAGGGTTAGGGTTAGGGTTAGGGTTAGGGTTAGGGTTAGGGTTAGGGTTAGGGTTAGGGTTAGGGTTAGGGTTAGGGTTAGGGTTAGGGTTAGGGTTAGGGTTAGGGTTAGGGTTAGGGTTAGGGTTAGGGTTAGGGTTAGGGTTAGGGTTAGGGTTAGGGTTAGGGTTAGGGTTAGGGTTAGGGTTAGGGTTAGGGTTAGGGTTAGGGTTAGGGTTAGGGTTAGGGTTAGGGTTAGGGTTAGGGTTAGGGTTAGGGTTAGGGTTAGGGTTAGGGTTAGGGTTAGGGTTAGGGTTAGGGTTAGGGTTAGGGTTAGGGTTAGGGTTAGGGTTAGGGTTAGGGTTAGGGTTAGGGTTAGGGTTAGGGTTAGGGTTAGGGTTAGGGTTAGGGTTAGGGTTAGGGTTAGGGTTAGGGTTAGGGTTAGGGTTAGGGTTAGGGTTAGGGTTAGGGTTAGGGTTAGGGTTAGGGTTAGGGTTAGGGTTAGGGTTAGGGTTAGGGTTAGGGTTAGGGTTAGGGTTAGGGTTAGGGTTAGGGTTAGGGTTAGGGTTAGGGTTAGGGTTAGGGTTAGGGTTAGGGTTAGGGTTAGGGTTAGGGTTAGGGTTAGGGTTAGGGTTAGGGTTAGGGTTAGGGTTAGGGTTAGGGTTAGGGTTAGGGTTAGGGTTAGGGTTAGGGTTAGGGTTAGGGTTAGGGTTAGGGTTAGGGTTAGGGTTAGGGTTAGGGTTAGGGTTAGGGTTAGGGTTAGGGTTAGGGTTAGGGTTAGGGTTAGGGTTAGGGTTAGGGTTAGGGTTAGGGTTAGGGTTAGGGTTAGGGTTAGGGTTAGGGTTAGGGTTAGGGTTAGGGTTAGGGTTAGGGTTAGGGTTAGGGTTAGGGTGGTTAGGGTTAGGGTTAGGGTTAGGGTTAGGGTTAGGGTTAGGGTTAGGGTTAGGGTTAGGGTTAGGGTTAGGGTTAGGGTTAGGGTTAGGGTTAGGGTTAGGGTTAGGGTTAGGGTTAGGGTTAGGGTTAGGGTTAGGGTTAGGGTTAGGGTTAGGGTTAGGGTTAGGGTTAGGGTTAGGGTTAGGGTTAGGGTTAGGGTTAGGGTTAGGGTTAGGGTTAGGGTTAGGGTTAGGGTTAGGGTTAGGGTTAGGGTTAGGGTTAGGGTTAGGGTTAGGGTTAGGGTTAGGGTTAGGGTTAGGGTTAGGGTTAGGGTTAGGGTTAGGGTTAGGGTTAGGGTTAGGGTTAGGGTTAGGGTTAGGGTTAGGGTTAGGGTTAGGGTTAGGGTTAGGGTTAGGGTTAGGGTTAGGG
>CAUFVP010000079.1:0-17605 GCA_959347315.1 Bimastos eiseni
TGTCGATACTTCTTGTCGTGTTCGTGTGAGAAATCATCCAAGGTTCCAAATGCAGAACAGAAGTTTCTGTACGATCAACGACATGAGCGTAAGATAGTGAAATGACAAGACTGTCGACAATACGAGAAAAAAGAAAATGAATGGAACGAGGCAGAATTATGAATCACCAATTTAGAGATTCTAATGTCGATTTTGTACAGAGTAGCACAACAGAGGATGGACATGAACAAAGTGAAGGTCAGTTATGAAACAAAGTCATTGGCAATACTTCCTGCCAAGATACTTCAGCAACGACTTTGACAGTATCTAGACACCGTAAACAACAAAGACATCGGCTGCAGAATACAGCGAGGGCATCTGAGCGGCATGTTGCATCCGACAAAGCTGCCGCAGAAATTGCATGTGCAGTTTTCGAAGATTACAGCATATATATATATATATATATATAGGCTTTTTAGGCTTCTATAAACGTTGCTTTTTTAGCAAATGCCGATATTTGTATGTGCAGTTGTATATATATATATATATATATATATTATATATATATATATATATATATATATATATATATATATATATATATATATATATGATAGCAACCACTGATGTTTGTAGCGAGGTCATTGATCGAAGCAAGAGAACGACAGATATGCCGTTCTATTTTCTGATCACAAGAGCAAATGCCACCACAAAGATAGAGGCCATATATTTCGATGAACGAAAAGATAATACATTAATAAAAACCCAGTCCACCCCTGCTCAATTGTTAAACCACTCCTCAAAAAACCATCCCTAGACAAAGAATTCCTAATTAAAAAACTAATTAAAAAAAGTTGAAGACAGCTTTCGTCACAGGGTAGTTGTGGAGAAACATTTATCATTGGTCTAAGAGCCTGGCTCCAGGTATCTCGGCCCTGTGACACCCCAGGATGGCAGTGCCGCCAGTTTGAAAGTAGCAATCCCTGAACAAAACAATGTCGACAATGAGAATCTGTTGGAAGTCGGATGTGATGGTACTGCAGTAAAGACTGGGAATAAGCACGGTGTCATAAGGCTTATGGAGCAGCACCTTAGACGTCCTTTACAATGGTTTGTATGTCTGCTTCACGCTAACGAACTAATTTTACGACACTTATTCGAATAGGTCGACGTACAACAGGACCGAAAAGTTTATTTTTGCTAAACTAGCTGTGTTATTTTCTTTGTAAGAATTGCTAGCTGATTTAAAAAGACCAAAATGATTAGTTTTTATTTGTATAATGCACTATAGGCTGGAGAGTGGATAATGGAAAAGTGTAGAAGTCACGTTTTATGCTGGAGCTAAACAAATTGTATGGTAGAGGGCAGAAGACGTTATACAATGTCGATGAAAACAAACAGCTGTAATGAGAAACACTAAAGGTAAGTTTCGGGAGGCATTAGATTAATAAATTGTATAAACAAAATTCATCGGTCATCGTTTACATTGTATGGCTTTATACATTAGTGGCACACATTGAGTCAGTGATTACAGTCATACAAACAATTAGAGATTATGTCCAAATTTCTTCATGGATACTCCTTCGGTGTAGGCCTTATGGGGCCTTTCATAAATGACGTCACGCGCCCAGGGGTGAGGGGATAACACACTTGTGACGACGTGTGACGAGGGAAGGGGTCGGCCAAATGTGAAGGGGATAAAAATCGTGAAAAGTTGTGTGGTGTCATTTCTGGACGACACCTTAATTAGCCACCATGTCGGGGTCTCTTCCTCTACTCCAGGATTGTGAAACGTTTTTGTGATTGCAATTGCATCATAATCGTAATCTACACGCTAATAAAGGCTCGGAAGCCAAGCGCAGGACACCAGTCTATTAACGAGCGCTGCGTCGAATCAGAGGGGGTTGTCCATGGGAGGTCTGAGTTCAGTTTCCAAAGGGTCATCAGAGGAGGTATACTAATTTAAGCTACCGAGCAAAACGAAACGATCTACTGGAAAAGAGTTTCAAACTATAAGTAAAAACCTCTTGGACAAAGAAACTAATCAGATTTAAATGCTGATGAGACTCTGAATTTGTTTAAATCGAGCGAATCAAAACATCACATTAGACTGAATCTTCTGTATTAATTGACTGATCAAGTGTCTGGAATACACAATACACGATCGCTTTGGGCTCCTTATATGGTATTTCCTACAGGTGATTAATGCAAAGTAAGCGCGCGTACAGTGATTCCCTCGAAGGGGGACGCTGCAATGGACCCTCGAACTTATTGGACCGATGCATCTGTTAACTAATTTATCTCTCACTTTGTACCTCAGACATAATATAGCTATTCTGTTACCTCTTACTTCAAACTCTAGATCCGCCCTGATAAATGCGTCCATCAACAAAATTTGGTGAATTGGCCTTGCATGAACAAAACGGTTTAACTCTGATGGGGTATGCGACTGCTGCATGATTCATATAAAGAGGGTCTGTAGCAGACTCGTGTGTGTATACTGCATAGGAATAAGAGCAGGTACTTCTCAAACCCAGATGCGTGTCAGGTTCGTAGGAAGTCCTGTCAGTTAAAGACTTTCCGAATGTATGATTATTGCCTAACTATATCGGGTTTTAACCTCACGTAGGCTATTCGTTGGTCCGTTGGTCCGTTGATTCATTGGTTGGGGCTGCCGAATTCGTAGCTTGTAGTTCGTAGCCGTTGCGGCGCGTTCCGCCAGAAAAAGAGCATTGCTCCTGAGACTGTCTTTCTGTCTCTTAGGACTGACCTTGAATATGTTTGAAGGCGCTTTAGAAGTCTTTTTAGTCATTATAGTTATTATTAGGTCTATTGGTTCAACATGTCTGATTATTAAATCTCTCTGATGTAGTTGCGTTACAGATCAACCGTATCCAGAACCATGGACGACTTACAGCACATTATTCCGGATAAGGTCCAGCAGCTGGGAAACCGGAAGCTCCTGTTGGTCCAGGGCATCATCATTGTCGTCCTGCTGGCGCTGGTCATCATCCTCGCTGCCGTTCTTGGTGACCGGCATGCGAATGGATCGGCTGGTGGTTCCTCCGCGGAACGGCTGGTAGGCCAATACGCAACCTGTGCCACTCCTGACTGCCTCCACTTGGCCGGGTTTCTAGCGGACAACATGGATGTATCCGTCGATCCGTGCGACGATTTCCACCGGTTCGCGTGCGGCGGATATAGTAATCGACATCATCTGGCCCCCGACCAGGAGGAGGTTACGATGATCCAGTGTCTGTCCGAGGAAGTCGACGAAAGACTGCGGGAGATGATCGAAAACCCGAATGGGGGTGCTGCAAGAACCCCGTCAGAGGCAAAGCTACGCGATTTCTTTCTCAGCTGTGTCCACGATTACGGGAGGATGAAGGAGGGAGGGAAGGTCTTAGTCAGCCTGATACGTGAGAAGCTCGGGGGATGGTATGTCCTTAACCCGGACAACTGGAATCAGGACTGGGATCTACAGGAGACGCTCGCCCGCGTCCAGGGAGATCTCATGGTCAACGCGTTCTTCGAAGCCTACATGGAACGCGATTATGTGACGAAGCGCAATATATTGGCAGTAAGTATAGGACTATATATATATATATACTGTTTTGAAAGCTGTGATATACGGTACTATATCGTACTATAATTGTCAATTTATAGCAATTTTTTCTGAAAGAAACTATAGTGGACGTTACAGCTATGAGCAGATAGGGAGGAGGGTCCGGATGAAAATGCCTCTAATTTCAAGTAGTTGGATATTTGTGAGTCTTGTGGGGGATGTTGTGCCATTCTGACACTTTGGACCGAGGAGTTTGCCTCCATCACTCAGAGGGGGGAGGGTTGACGCCCCTGGCCATGAGAACCCCGAGTCTTCTCGTTGTCTTTCAGTTAGTTTGACACGTAAATGGCTCAACGTTAGATTAACAAAACTCAATGAAACTAAGTAATAGTTCGTGACTATTTCCAAGAAGATTTCTATAGAGCCGCCATAATAATGCACAAGGCAGAAACCGATGGCGCAAAGAACGAAAATCAGAATTCCGGTCAAATCCAAGTTCAATGTCAAGCTGAAGCCTAATTAACTTGCGAAAAACAGCAATGGACAGCATAGTAGGACCGCTTTTGGTGCCCCGTTCTCCTACAAAAACGCTATAGAAGCCGATGGTTGCATGTGCTCGAAGTATCAATTGGCACCCCCTCCAATTTAACTGCTGGAGTCGTTCCTGTGTGAGTGTGCTGCACACGATGTTCCTCTGTATTTTTCTTTGCGCAGATGTATCCGTCGGCAACAGGAATGTCGTGGAATGCTTACTTCAGAGACGATACAACTGGCGTAAGTTGATGCTTACTCATTTACTCACAGTAGCCTTTAACCTACACCAGCATACTTATATTCATTAAAAGCAACAAATACAGTAAAAATCACAGGCTCTAGTGCTCGCTTTGAGCACAACCATAACTGCATATATTTATAGCCCATCTATGTGGAAAAATATGTTCCATAACCCAAGATCCCAAATTGAATCAAAATGGTAAACCACCAATCATGACTTAGACTTAGCTCCTTCCGCTCCTCTTGGAACATTGCTCAACAAGAACTCTCCATCCCGTAGATCTTTAACAGTCTCTTCCGCGTCTTCTCAGTCGATTCCCATCTCCTTTAAGTCTTGTCTAAGGGTGCTTCTCCAGGTTTTCACCGGCCTTCCCCTGCTCCTCCTTCCATTTTCCGGTATTAATTCCATCGCCGTCTTTGCCGGGCGCTGTGGTGGTAACCGCAAAATGTGTCCGGTCATTCTTCTTCTCCACCTTCGTCCATCTTACCAACCTCCGCCAACTTCAGAATCTCCTCATTCGTAATATGATCCCTCCGTGATATGCCCAAAATAGTTGGTAGACATCTTTGATGGAAAACATTCAATTTGTGTGAGATTCTTATCGTTTCCCTCCTGGCGTCCTCTTGTTGCTTCTGTAGTTGTCGTTTTCGTTTTTACGGGGATGAGTTTGCCAACCTCGCACCCCAACCCTCCTCCTTTTTCAACCGGGTTTGGACTGGTTTGGGGGGAGGTTTCCAATCATCAATGTAACTGTAAATAAAGTAAACTAATTACGATAAGAATCAAACTGCTTCCTGGCTGTAATGCACCACGTAGGCCTACGTCTTCGCCAATTCTGCTCACAAACAAACATGACACGTATGATCGTCAATCTGGCTGTTGATGACTCATTTCATCGACTTCGGATGACTTCACGCAGCTTGTTAATAAGTTGGTGCGCCGTACTTAGCCTTTGTGTGGCGCTTTAGAAGTTAGGAGATCAGGATTACGATTACGACTTAGGCAATCGTGACACGTAATTGCTGGATGTTTACAAATTTGGTGCTCTGTGAACGACGCAGGAATCGAATTATATGAAACATCTTCACTGAATGTGCGTTAGACTATGGCACAGTGCATTTCATGCAGTCCATTCGCTTTGGTATTTATTTGGAGCCAGCATAAATGGACCAACGTGAATAAAATATGAATGTCCAATCCACATCTATGCATGGACGACCGATCGTCAATGTTACTCCCACTATAGGTTATTCTGTACGAGCGGCGGAATATAACAACGATGCAATATAGGCGCTAAATAAATCCTTAAAGAAAGGAAGAAAATCCCATCAAAGCGCTATAGTTATATTCTATCTCCCTTATATAGCGCGGCTTTGTTGATGCCCAGACTATCATTTGTAACGAAGCTTTCTGCGATTCTATTTTCGTATCACAAGTAAATAGCGTCCATTGTTGAGTTTTAGTTTAGTGCAGCGGTTCTCAAACTATGGGTCAGAGTTCGACTGGACCCTTCAGATAATTCAAATTAATAAAACTGTTGTCAGCGAAATTTCTCATATTTAATATTTATGTAATGATGATTATCACACTAACGACTGCACCATAGGCCCCTTATATAGACTTAAATTAATCCTGACTTAGGCCTATTTCGAGTACCATGATTCATTTGATAAAATCGTTACCAACAATAAATTATAAATTGTTCTGTTAATTAATGATTGATCGTGCTGTTATGCATAAGCTGTAGAGATTATAAAATGATTAAAACACGTTGAAGGCAACCCGATCAATTTCATAGTTGGAGCTGGCCACAACTTTGGGAAAATTAGTCATTGGTCGCAGTACAAAAGATATTGCGAATCGTTGGCTGGACCGTTGTGCTTCATAACTCTTTTGAGTGTCCCGTATTGTAATGATTAGCCTGCTGGATTGGTAATTGAAGGTCTAGAGGGGCTTAAACAGTGTCCACAGCCAACGAATGGCCCTCTGGATATACAACCGCATGAGTACACTGACCGTACACTGTGGATGGGATGATGAGACTGCGAGGGAGAGGACTAGTCTGGCCTCCCCATATGCCGAAACAAAATAAATTACGTCGCTAACACTGTAGGTCTATACCCTTCAATCGCTAAGGAAGGTCTTGAGAAGTTTATAGAAAGTGCCAGGCAGATCGCGCGGGAGAGAGCGCAGCTCATATGGGAGGCTATTCCAAACATTGGGACCCTCAATTGCGAAAGCTCTATTCCGTCTGGTAGCAGCGAGAGCATGTGGATTGTGGAACCAAAAAGTCGCGTCTGGAAGCCGAGCGAAGAGATCGGCGACCAGAGCAAGCAGAAGTTAATGTGGTAGTTATGAGATGCTGCTACTGCTGCTGCTGATAATGAGTATAATGGCAATGATGTAGAAGATGACTTTTATTCGTTCGTTCATTATTTATGTTCAAGTGTTCGTTCCTTAAAACTTCTTTTGTTTCTCCGTTCGTTCCTTCTTTCAATTGTTCCATTTTGACAGTGAGCATCTAAGCTGATGCTGATGATGCGGGTTGCTGCTGCAGGTAACGGATGCATACCAGGACTACATGCGACGCGTGGCTATGTTGCTTCTGCGTGACGCCAACGTCACCGTGACACCGAGTGAGGAGGACGCCAGGGTTGAGCAGTTTGTCGATGACGCCTACGGAATGGAATTGCAACTAGCATCGGTCTGTGTTAACTACATAGTCACCACGGCAGTTATATAGCACCAACTGAAAATATGATGTAATGTAAATGTTGCATTCTCTATTTGTAATGAGCAATTCCAGTTGGTATAAAATCGTAAGATCTTCGAGATGAACTGATTGAACTCTAAGGGCAGAGTAGTAATTGCAATTTAACAACACTCTGTGACAACATAGATCATTGGCGTCGCCCTCCTCTTCCTTTATCCAGGCTTGGGACTGGCACTGTTAGAAAGAGAGAAAATAACTGGAGGTCATCTATTCGGTTGAACAATGCGAGCAATTAAGTCGTAGACTCTATCGGATGATAATTGAATCGCATTTAGAAGGTTTAGAATTACAATAGATTCACCTGAAGACTGCATATAACAGAATAATTATAGGGCCCACAGAAGACGGTATACAATAGAATGATAACAATAAGACTTAATTGATCCAAGTAGCAGAGGACTCCCTATCTTAGCCGTTTCAGGTTGCTTAATTGTAAGGAGCGCGTCTATTGCAAGGCATCGCAGTGGGGTTCTGGTGGATGAATTCAAACGTTCAACTCTCGAGTAGATGGGCGGATTTATAAATGCAGCTGTTCTTTATGCAGTCTGGATATTACGCCACTGATCGCACTCTGACAGTGCCAGTCCCAAACCTGGATAAAAGATGAGGGCGACGCTAATGATATCTGTTATCACACAATGTCGCTAATTGGCTAAACTGAAGCCAATAATACTCAATCCCTAGCTCTGCGTAGGCCTTTGAGTCGAACAACAAAGAATACTGTTTGTAAAACGCTGAGTTTTGTTTTAAGGTGATTTATGGCTATAGCAAACCTTAAATTTAAATAACATAACCTCAAACCTTAAATTTAAATAACATAAATTTATCCAATAGATAGCTTCAGTGTTATAAATGAAAGCTGAACAAATACCGAAAGCGACAGCCCACTTAGTTAATTAGTTGATGGTTTAATTAAGCAAGCAATTAGGATACAGAGCGAGCGCTATCGTGTTTTACAAAACGAATAGATAAATAAAGTAAGTGAGTGAGTAAACCCAAGAAGAGTGTCGTTTTGTTTTATTGTTATATTGCGACATTTAATCGAAGAGTTCAAATGGATGAGTGTTTGTTTTTGTTTTCTTTATAGACGATGCAATCTCTTCAGAGAAGACGTCTTCTGTACGAAAGAGTAGTAACTACTCTTGGCCAGATTGACCTCAACTTTACCCAAGTAGGCCTACATCATGCACCCAGTATATATACTTAGTGACTGACTGATTGATTGTTAGAGTGGTTCAAACTGCATCCCGCGTAAGGTTGACCAATCCTTCTTTTGCTCAACGGCGGAGTTGGTTATGAATTGAATGTTTATAATAAGTTATTCTGAAATTTGTTATCCAGCGTTTTTTTTACTAAGAAGTGCACATATGCCTCGACGACGCAACTGCAGTTTTACTGCAGAGCAATTACCAATTGTACGTGAAGGACTTGCTCATGTTCCTACACAGTGGCGCCTGAGCGCACACTGAGTGTTACGGGCCGACCGCTCTAACCAATCGGCCACCATGCCACACTATGTGCATAATCATTAATCATACCGCGTTGTTGTCGATTTGAAAGTAAAAGAATATTTAAGAAACACTTATTGATAGACTGACTGGCTGACTGACTGAATTGTTCAAAGGCACTGGGGTCGTATATGATTCTAATTCTACTGATTCACAGCTGAACTGGTTGACCGTTGTTCGAAGAATGTTCGAAGATCTAGAAGTTACGGAGTCAACCCCGATTCGACTGGTCTCGAAGTCATACTTTGCAGCAGTCGACGGAATACTTCAGAACGAGACCGAGGCTCATATTAAAGACAGGTCGAATATATATATATATATATATATATAGCATAATATAGTATTACTGCTTGATCAGCGCTCAGCCAGTTCTGAAAAATGTCTCTCTTTCTCGGTCAATTCGAAGGATAATAAGTATATTAATACTTTGCACTTAGTGCACCCTCAGAGGGAGAGGGCCAAAGACCATCTTCAATAAAAATTTGACAATAAAATACCTACCTTCATTTCACCGCATATAAATTTACCAGACCTTACGCTACATCGCCTCACCTCATAGCAGCCTATGTAGCTCATTTTCTTAAGTCATCACCTCCCAATTACGAGCAAGTAGTTTAATGTAGGCCTACCATTGAAACCGACAGTCAAGTCGGTCTAATAACAAAACAATTCTAATCTATAGACGAAGACTTACTTGAATACTTGTGGGACTAATTGCGCTAATGTACGTGACCGAATTCCGAATTTCAAGAATAATATTCCTACTCCGAGTTATCTGATTCTCCATCTTACATCTGTCCTCCACCTAAACGACACCTACATCAACAGCTCTTCTGCCTCCTGACCTAGGACCCTCTGACCGCCGAACTTGGATCACCATTTGGAATCTCTGTTGACAACCATTCGACTAGAAGCAACGCTCGTGAATATGCTAGAGACCTGTGCTTAGATTCCAATTGACGCCCTGATAATTTTGAGTTAACGGTAACGATCCAGTTACCTTATCTATGTATTACAATGTTACAATTTCAGGGTACTGAACAATTACATGGCCTGGCGTATTGCACATCGCTATTCGGCGGACTTATCGTGGGAGTATCGCGAGGCGGGTTTGCGGTTCCTCACCGCGCTTTACGGAGAGCGCGAATGGGAGCCCACATGGAAGATCTGCCTCAAGACGGTCCATAACCGCCTCGGGACTCTACTGGCCACGGAATTCATCCGGTCACATATGGCACCAGATGTCAAGGGTCAGGTAGGAAGCACTCCGCTACAGTCCATAATCTGGTCGTGCCAGTCCAAAGCCTGGATAAATAAGGAGGGCAACGCTGATCATCTTAGTTTTATTGTAAGCAGGTGGAAAACAATCCACTACATGTGCAGGCTATACAGACCTATAGTTTCGTTCAGAGCTCCATAGTCGACAGAAATGCGATGTTTGGGCCGGTTATTCGCCAGACGGCGGCAAGTGAGCTTCGGTAAGTCGCAGTTTACCGACACTGTCTGATAGCAAAGCTGATCATCAGCGACCTCCTCCTTCATTATGGCTTGGGACTAGCACTGCTAGATTTCAATAAGCAGCGAAGTTGCACTTTCGCTCCATCTCTGACTTCATTTATAAAGCAGTCGCCAAATATCTTCAAAAGACTTTAAAAGCGTTGATGAGGTTTTAATAGCTACAGAACTCAACCACTACCATATTCTGGAGACTCCTGTCCAAAGCGTGTACTAAGGGAGGGACACCATTCATCTGCATTAGAACAGAGCTATATCAGCTGCAACGATAACCAACACGTGCGAATAGTTACATGTATGTAGTGTACTCGGTATTGTATTTACATATTTCTATAGCGCCTCTTCAAGTACGACCTAATCAGAGACGCTCTCAGTGCGAAAAGCCCCGTGTACTATAGGCATTCAGCATATATATAATTAATAGCTATATGCCAGCATAATGTGTATAATTATACAAATGCTTGTCGTCATGGCAATAAGAAATTATTTGTATTCTAATTATGCCTTTGTACAGATAGATGACATGGTGTCCGGTCTTCGGTCTGTGATTGGTCAGAGGATTCTGGAGCTGCCATGGATGGATAACACGACACAGCAAAGAGCCGTCGAAAAGGTTCAGTATGTAATGTGATGTACATACGCTATTGGCTGATAGTAGTGTAGCGTCTTCACACAGTTATTCACAGCTTTGCCTCGGCGGCTGTCTATTATACCAAAAACGCCAACTATCTGTTCTAAAGTACTTTCACAAGTTGTCTACGCATGTCTAAAAGGCAAATCGAAGAAATGACGCCTCAGCCGTTTCAGAGAATAACCAAGTATAAAGTTAAAACCAAGTTAAATCGTTTTAACGAAATGAATGTCCATGGAAAGCTTGAACTATAATATCAAAACATTAAATTTTTCTAGTTCGATATATATATATATATATTTATATATATATATATTTATATAACTAGGTGACCCTAACCCGCGGGTCTTTCCGTCGCTAATTGGGTCTCCTGCGTAATTTTTATTTACCCTTTGCAAACTGATGTTATTAATTATTATTGTGTTTCGGAATGCCAAATGACCATTGATAGAATGATTGTGATTGATTGATTAATTGATTTATTGATTGATATAGGCCTATATATTGTTTTAGATCAACTCTGCCAAGACTATGATTGGCTACAGCGAAATGTATTATAATGAATCGCTTATGGAAGAACTACATTCGATGGTATGATCTTCTTGTTTATATTCTTATTATATAAATATAGAGTACATAAATAGACCATAAGAATAAAGCATAAAATGTATCTACCTGTCCCAAGGAAGGCTCACGAACGGAGCGCTCTGGCGATATGAAATTGTTTGCAAAACGTTCTTCAACGAATTTCTAAGTTATAGCGTGAATATTTTCAGCACGCAATTTACTATAAATTTCGATAACCTATTTGGTCATTTATAATTTCGAATTGCACAATTTGCCGACATCCGATTTAATAATAACCGCCATTTCCATCCGCTTTATCAGGAAACTCACCTGTGCTAATTTTAATTTGCAAATAAGGAGCGCCAGTTAGGCCTATATTACCACGGCCGCTCTCGAAGATGGAACACTCGCGCTCTGGGCGAAATTCAAGGCTAGTTTACACAGAAATAAATGTATTTGTCTATATATACAGATTTTTTCATTTAGTTGGAGGTTGACCGATCGTCTGGCTACTTTCGCAATCTCTTAAACCTGAACAAATTCCAACGACGAATGAGAGCTCGTCTTCTGGTCGACAAAGAAGCGAACTTCATAGATCACTTGCCTCTCCTCGGAACCAACTTCCATTACTGGGTGGAGCCGTACTTCATGCTTTTCTACAACACCCTCTTGGTTCCTGCAGGAGCCATGCTCGACCCCATGTACAACTCCCGTCGACCGCAGATCTTTAACTACGGATTCCTGGGCACTCTGTTGGCCGGAGAATTAATCGCAACGATTGGCCAATCAGGTTCGCTTCTTCAATTTCTATTATATAATCTACATGTATAAATGTCGTTTGGTTGTGAGGTCTACAACATTTGTGTTAAGTGTCCAACTATACAGTTACGTCATCGCCGACAACGACGACGATAATGATGTTTGTAGTCTAATTGTGAGGTTGAGAAGAAAGATAATGACCGCTAGCAATGTAGAATAATCGACATCGCTATCGTCATCATCATCGTCGTCATCGTCACTGTCACTATCACCATCATCATCATCATCGTCATCGTCGTCGTCGTCATCGTCATCATCGTCATCGTCATCAGCAGCAGCAGCAGAAACAGCCACACGATCATCAGTATGATACTCGTAAACAGCAGCATTATTGAAAATCAACGCCAGTGCACCCTATCCTTGATTATAGAGTAAGCTAACCTTCCCGTCCTTCCACTTGCCATGGATTGACCCTTTGGCTGTGCCACTGATATCAACGTTGTTAAAATTGTATACCTCCTCCAGGTCGTTACACGTGGACAAACGGAAGCTATGGACAGTGGTGGACGAACGCCACTAGCAATGAATACCAGAAGACGAATCAATGTTTCTCTCAGTATTTCAGCGGGCTCACCGTTGGACCATTCATCATAGAAGACCAGAATATAACGGTACAAGAACTACATTTCTTAAAAGGCGCTCTATAAATCGTCTATCACAATGATCTATGTTACGATATATGATACAAAAATGGTAATAATGATTATAATGGAAGGAGTTGTAGTAGTAGTTGTAGTGGAAGTGGTGAAGTGGAAGTAGTAGTAGTAGTGGTGGTAGTAGTAGTAGTAGGTGGAGTAGTAGTAGTAGTAGTAGTAATAATAATAATAATAATAGTGACACTACTAATAGTAACAATAATATTACTACTAATAATAATAATTATATTAATAATAACGATAATGATTATATAATAATGATAATGAATGATGATGATGTTGATGATGATGACGAACGATGATGATATTAATAATAACAATTAATGGTTTTAATGATATTAATAATCGCAGTGCTGTAACGCAGTGGCATTCAGAGCATCAGAGGCCCTTTTGTTCAGGACGATCGGGAGAAGAACCTTTGACGAAGTTTCTCAATAGTTTCTTAGAGCCTGAGGGCTCTTGTCAACAATCTGGCATTGAAAAAATATAGTACGCTTAATAGTAATTATTATGATAATAATAGTGATAATGAGACGATTTACATTGCGTCGATGATTCAATAAGTCAAGACATGCGTGTTTAGCAGATTTATTGGATCTGTAATATTAAAAACCATAATAATAATACTCAAAAGGTCTAACAACTGAATCAGAAGATAGCGAGTTATATCTAGTAGCAGTTGAAGCTTCAGGAACAAAACACTGGTCCTAGTAAATGCTTCTGGCATAGCTTCAGTTCAAAACTGTCGTAAGCCTATACTGAACTAGAGAACATATTACTGGAAGCTATATATTAGTCAAAGTTTTATGGTTTTATCTGGTCCGAATTCTGCTTCGGTCTACAGCCTCAGTTTGGATAAGGACCATGGAGCAGGAAATTAATCTTTAGGGGAAATATAGATATTCCACAGAGCTGAATCAGAAACGTCTGTGACACGTTTGGGAACTGTATGTGCTTTTGTTTTTAAACATTGCAAGGTATCTGTGAGCGGAAATCTACAGGCGAGGAAACTAATGAACGACCTAGGAGGAATTCGAACAGCGTTCCGCGTGAGTTGATTTTTAACAATAGCCTAATAACAATAATAATAACAAATAAATATTTCGCTAAATGTGACTCAGTTAAATGCGCTACAGACGAATGCTCTAATGTATAAGTTCTTCAACAACCCCCCCCCGTGCTTTGATAATTACTTCACTCATATCTCATCATCGATTAATCCCTAGAAATCACATTCTGTTGAATCAGTTCATAGCTTAAGAGAAATTCTATGTCCTACTACATCAGGGCAATTTGATGTGAAATATCATGGTTCATTGATCTGGAACTCAACCCCTTTAGATATCCGGATGTCTAGATCACTTAATACCAACAAGAATTGTATGCATGTATACATACATACATACATACATACATACATACATACATACATACATACATACATACATACATACATACATACATACATACATACATACATACATACATACATACATACATACATACATACATGCATACACGTACGTACATACATACTTACATACACACGTACGTACGTACGTACATACATACAAATAAACATACATACATTATATGCATTAATTAATGGGTACTGGAAACTCTTAGTCTATTTGAATGCAATAACTCATAATTAAATATGCAATATGCATATACATACAAGCATAAATACATGCAATGATTTTGTATTTTAATGCAGATATAAATACGAATGCGTCCATGCTATTTTAGGCTTATAGAGAGTGGACAAAAAGCAATGGAGAGGAGGTACTTCCGGTTGGCCAACATCTAAGTCACGATCAGCTTTTCTTCGTGTCCTCAGCCCAGGCAAGTGTTCACCTGTGATGTATGCGTTCAGTTAACAGCTGTTAAGTGTGCGTTCAGTTAACAAATGTTAGGTACGCGTTCAGTTAACAGATGTTAAGTGTGCGTTCAGTTAACAGATGTTAAGTGTGCGTTCAGTTAACAGATGTTAAGTGTGCGTTCAGTTAACAGATGTTACGTGTGCGTTCAGTTAACAGATGTTAAGTGTGCGTCAGTTAACAGATGTTAAGTGTGCGTTCAGTTAACAAAAGTTAAGTATGCGTTCAGTTACCAGATGTTTGGTACGCGTTCAGTTAACAGCTGTTAAGTATGCGTTCAGTTAACAGATGTTAGGTACGCGTTCAGTTAACAGATGTTAAGTATGCGTTCAGTTAACAGCTGTTAAGTACGCGTTCAGTTAACAGCTGTTAAGTATGCCTTCAGTTAATAGATGTTAGGTACGCGTTAGGTTAACAGCTGTTAAGTATGCGTTCAGTTAACAGATGTTAAGTGTGCGTTCAGTTAACAGATGTTAAGTGTGCGTTCAGTTAACAGATGTTAAGTGTGCGTTCAGTTAACAGATGTTAAGTGTGCGTCAGTTAACAGATGTTAAGTGTGCGTTCAGTTAACAAATGTTAGGTGTACGTTCAGTGTACGCAATGTACGGGCAGCTGAGCTTTATGGAACTGTATTGATAGTAATGCTAACATTAACATCATTGGTTAGGGGCACGCCAACAATAACGTGCTTATTTTTTTGTGATTTTGCTCTGAGCACCCCTGGAGAGGCTGATGTAAGGGTGTTGGTACCCTGACTGACTGAATTAATGAATTAATGAATTAATTACTGGCTTGCAGACTTGACTAGACTTTCAACAAATTGAGGGCTGAGTGATTTACCGACCTACATTTATTATTATACATAATATAGACCTAATGATTGTTCTATAATTGAAGAAAGTCAGAATTGACTCAAATGCGCTCATTCGGTTATAAAGGAGTTCACTGCTTAGGCCATCCTGCTTGTTTTCTACAGACCAAATGCTACCTTCGCACTGACGAGGAGACCTACAGGAATGCTCGAATGGGTTATTTACCCGAAGATATGGAGTAAGTGGCATTCACGATATCTCGGCATGAACATAGATAGCTCTTCGTCTCAAATATAGTCCAGTATATATACCCTGTTGGTATGTTGACCTCTATGCGAACCCGTTAAGATGAAACTCGCCCGCTAGATTGGATACAAGGATAGCATAGTTTTATAGAATAACGAAAATAAACATGCAAGAGTTGTTGATAATACATGAATGTTGCTGCCTCGAGGCTAGCTTTAAGGGCTGTGCTACTTCTTTAACCCCATCACTGTTTGCATCTGACATTGTCAGTCCCAAGCCTGGATAAAGGAGGAGGGCGACGCTATTGATCTTTGTTATTATACATTGCCGTTAAACTGAAACTATAATACTGCTCGTCTCCTTCTCCTTCTACTTCTTGATGATACCACGTGACTTGCGCCTTTTAGATTTGAAAGCATTTCATCAGGTTAAATCAGCGTTATTGTAATAACAAAGCCAAGCCCAGTGAATCGGCCTTATCTGTGGGGTCCCACCTGGCCCTGAGTCAAGTTCCAAAGTACCTCTGTGACTCTGTTCATCGTCCTCTCTCTGACGTTCTTGTTCCTCTGGGTAGGGATAGCGCTGACCCAACACCTTGCTTATGCTTGCACTGGTCCCTCGATGTGGAATGACCTTCCACCCGCCGCCCGCCATACAATCCTAACTGACACTGGAGAGCACATGGGATTAGTAATCTTAATCCTTTATGGGAAAGACAAGTTTTATTTCGCCATTTTAAAGCTAAGCGCAGGTAACCAGGTTATTCATCCGCCCTGCGTCAGGTCAGAAGGGTTGTCCAGACAGTTATGTGAGTGACCTATCCATACATGAATGCACGAATCAATCAATTAATCAATCAATCAATCAATCAATGAAATCTGATATCGACTCTTCAAGAAATCTACTCAAAGGCGCTCCCAATCCAACCTCGTCCAAATGAGACAGATTTAAGAGTAGAATAGAAATTGGATGTAACGTTCATAGTCAAGAGCCAAAGATCCAACGGAAATGTCTTAAATAGACCTAAGGTTTAAAAAATTTCCTTATTGACTTTCTTTTTTAGGCTGAATAGTCTGTTGAGTCACATGCCAGAGTTCACCGAAGCCTTTCAGTGTCCTGTCGGATCGAAAATGAGAGCCTCCTACCAGTGCGAAACCTACTGAGGACTGCAAACTATCAGATGAACGACTTAAAGACACGTAGACAATCTCAAACGAAGATAACAATGTTCTCCAATGAAGAACTTGCGATTTTTGATTGACAGCATTTGGGAAAGGTTACGACAGAGAAACACAGCATGAACCAGTTTCTCTATTGTCCTTACAAATCGCATTTAATAGGATAATAATCGTACCAATCAGTCTCGGATGAAGATATATACTTTATAAATAACTCGATTTAACTTTCAGTACATCTCCGAAAGAGTTAATTGTCAAATCATTGGATTTTAGGAGAGTTACGATCATGAATTCATACGAAACATATATTATTAACCATTAGTTAACAGGATTCAGTTGAGAAATTGATCATTATGGGTTCCTATAGGTTATCAGTTAAATTCTAAAGGAGTTCGATGGCTTTATCATTCAATTGACTGAATTGTCTTTAAACAATTGAGAACGCACGTTGGCCTATTATTACAACAACCGCGTGACTGCAAAACGTGTCTGAAGCACTCCCTGACGGATCCTCTGCAGCAGGCGTTCTAAGGAAACACTCGGCGTTTCAGAATTGTTGCTTTGGTGATTGTGTTTGAAATGAACGAGGATATCCTGGACGAATCCGTGAATAATTCGGGTTTTCTGGTCTCTGCTGGAGACAGACGCCAAGGGAGATGGGGAGAGCGAGAGACGGACAGACAGACAGAGAGAGTAAGACA
>CAUFVP010000080.1:0-14194 GCA_959347315.1 Bimastos eiseni
TGGTCAAAAGAAAAACACAGCACAATGTCTAAAGCACAGACCAGCCTTTGAAACCGAAAATATGCGAGATATGTAAACATTACGTGAAATTAAATTTTATTACCAAATTTTAATCTTGGAAGAACATGATTAAACAGAAACAGACAGGTAGATTCGTCGAAATAGTACTGAATGGATGATCAAAGGATGACTGATCGAAAGAGTAATGATCTATCTGATCAAAGGAGAATGATCGAAGGGAATGATCAAAGGATGAACAAGCAAAATGGGAATGATTCAAAAATAAGATTGATCGAAGGAGAATGATCGAAGAGGAAAGATCAGAGGATGGTCGAAGAGGAATGATCGAAGAGGAATGATCAGATGACAGTAAACAAACGAGGAATGATCAAAGAAACTGATCTATGATCCGACTGATACAGGGAAATAGTAATAAATCACACTAAACTTCTGAATTAAATAAATTTAACGACTTTTCTGCAAAATAACCTCCTTGCTTGAGAAGTCCATAATCAATCACAGACTATAATGTTCAATAAAATTTACCTTTAATGGTTCTATAAAATAGACTATTAACGATTCTACAAAATGTACTTTCAACGTAAATACTTCTATCTATGCGTTGCAGAACTTTTCTTTCGTCAAAGAGAAATAGGGTTTTTGTTTTCGGAAGGACGTTCTTATTGATAGCAATCATACTTTTTTATTTATCGCTTTAAATATTTGACACTGTATACACAAGATTTCTAACCAATCAAAACACAAACTAAGAAGAAAAAAGTAAAAGACACTGAAAGCTGAAACATTTCATAACACCTTTCCCCATTATGTTGTAACCCCACCATAGAATGAGGCACCCCAAAGTATTCATCATATTTATGTTCATAAAGACCCACAAGGCATCAGAAGTCCATGATGAGTATAAACGAGATTTCCAACTTCTAGGAAAATCAAGGTACATCATATACTCCGCCTTAAGCAGATGCTATTCAAGGTCTTTGATGGTAAATACCCCGAGGCAGAGACATAGGGGGACAGGAGGGACTGGCACCCTCCAAAATTTCAGGTAAAGGGATGAAGCTGCCTATATCCTCCCAATATATCAAAAATATTTTATAAATATTAGAAATGTATAGTTGTTTCTATTGTTCATTCTTTTTTCCTGCATCCATATGTTTGAGAATTGAAATTATTTCACACCAATCCCCAAACCACACTTGTCTTCATCCTGCGCCACCCAAACCCAGGACCAGGTCTCCGTCCGTGTAAATACCATCCAAGGTCTTAGAAGGTAAAGTTATTGATGGTATCCGGCAGAATGTTAAAACAACTGCACAACAGCTTAACTCCTCGAAAATCCAACCGTTCTGAAAAATAGGAAAAGGAATTGACGCTCAAATACTTTTTGATTCAGTCCACAGAAGCCAAAGACAGAAAGGATGGGATTTAATTCAGAAACAAATGCCTTTAAAAACTGGACAACATACATATTGCTCAACGCTTTTAAAAGCTGAAACAAGCTCAGTAGAAAGAGCGACAAAGCAGCCAAATCTTTGGCAATGTATATACAAACATTGTACACTGTGATAAGAAGCTTGTCTCCCTTGTGTTGCAATCAAATGAGCTCATGATATCCGTCAGTGAGTCATGCGCTGAGCAAGCAGGACCCCCTCTGAGACAGGTTCCAAACGCATCTGCCATGGATGAAGCTTTAGCAGTACACTTCAAAAGGTTACAAATCCGTTAGCAACGTTTAAAAAGCTATAAAACTAAGGCACATGCGATGACGACTGAGGACATCATCAAACACAGACTAAGAATGACAGAAGTTTATTCTCAATTCAAACAGTTTGGTCATGTCAATGGCTAAATGACAAGGGGTTAAAAAATATGCACAGAGATTATTTAAACTGGTTTAAAAACTAGAAAATTCTTAACTCTGAAACACCACCGAGACAGCAGACGCCCCAAAACAAAAGATGCAACTCTTAAGTCCTTGACCGAGGAATATTTGCAGACATAGGTTCACATTGGAAGACGATTGAATGCAGCTCACAAAGACAACTCTCAACCTGAACCCGTAATGTAACATGTGAAACATATGTACTGTTTGTCTGACAAAGGGATTGCATAAATTTAACTCTGCAAATGAAGCTACGGTTTGTTAGCATGATTAGAATTAAACGAATATTGAATTGAATGTAATGAAACACATGTAGCACATGTAAAATGTGTAATGTAATGTCCAACATGTGTAATGCAATGTGTAGCACATGTAATGTAATGTGTAGCACATGAGGACGTGGACTCAGCTAAAATTTTTCAACTCAACCTTATACAACAACATAAAACTCAGCAACTGGACCGCTGCCAAATCAAGGAAAACCATATATTTTCTCTACACATAAACCTACACAATAACTTTCACAACTTCTGTAGCGCCACAAAAGGCGTAAACCGGTGGCACACAAAAACCAAACCGATGCGAGATCAATACCAGTAAAACTCAGAGCACCGAGAAACAACTCGTACTTCAACCGATTCCAACTCAATCAAACACGAAAACCTCACAAAGTTCATAAAAGAAACAAAACTTTTTTGGCAAAACAGTGATTTTTAAAAAAGTACCTCCGACAAACACGTGAACATAAATACATAAAAAAATTGCGGGTCTCCAAAGTCCAGTTTGTTCCCAGCTGAAACTGCTAGTCATGTTAAGGATTAAAGACATGGGTTCAAATATATACACACAGATTATTCAAAGTGGCTTAAAAATCTAGACATCTTTGAATTCTAAAAACGTCAATCAATAAATTGTCCTAGTACGATAGAAAAACCTCTGTCTAAACACGTCGACCGGAGAAGCCGAGACCCGGGTGACTCCTTGCCCGATCCAGATGGCAGTGTACATGGAATGAAGCTACTGGATACTGGTTGTAATGTAATGTAATAAAGCAATAAAACACCTTGAGGTCTCTTCCAGATGCCCTACTTCTCCAGGTAGTAGTACTAGTCTGATAGCCCTAGTTTCCTACGTGTCAGGAGACCTCACCCATATGCAGGAATATGCATTTGGGTTTATGCCACCTCCACGCATGCGTAGTAAACGGATTGCCCTTAGCATGGCTTCACAGCATATTGGTGACTGCACTCGTTCCCTGACGTGGTTTTTGTGTCGGCACTGAGAAATTTTAGAAGATTTAAATAACATCACGCTACTGCCGGCACATGATGAGGTACCATGAAGATTGTATCGCGATAACAGGCTAACCGTGTCATGTGACATTCATAACGAAATGTCAAGAAAGTCCGAGATCAGCTGAGGTCAAAGCGCTCCTTAGATAACCTTTGAGAAGATGGCCCTGTGAATCGGAGGTGGACCAGGCGGCAACGGAGGCAGAGGTCGATTCCTCAGATGCTTCAGACTCTCTAGGATCTCTGCAGGTGGTGGCGGCAGGTCGAAGGGATCCATCACCTCCAGATATTCCTCATCGAACGACGGCTGAGGAGGAAGGGGGATCTCCAGGTTCACCAGACCGTGCGCTCCCTGCTCCTGCTTCTGGGTCATGACTCGGTCCAGATCCATGATGATGTGATGAGTGCGCGCCTGGCTCCTCCGAATGCTCAGTCGAGTCTCGGCGCTCCTCGCCGGAGGAGCGGGTGGACTGGTCGGCTGCGAGGAGGCAGAAGTTCGACGCCCGTCTTTTGGATTCCCGAGGAGCGGACTCTGGACTCGCAGTAGCGAGCGAGAGCAGTGAGCGGTCGGGGTCTGTGGACCGGGGGTGACAGGAAGAAGTTGTGAAGGAGGGGGCGGAAGCGGAAGATGTTGATTGGATGCGGTGACCAGGTGACATCCTCTCGTTTCGAGAAGAGGAGGAGGCGGTGGAAGAGGCAGTTCTTGATTTGGAAACTGTTGATGAGGGGAAGCAGGAGGGTGAGGAGAGGGTACGCCCGCGCAACTCAGGAAGCCATAACTATCGCATAGGTCGTCCGACGAACCGCCCGCCCTTGGAAAACCCTTATTCGGGGAGTAACCACCTCCCAACGGTATTTGAAACGGGGAGATAGAGCTGTAGGAATTGGACCCGGAGGAAGGGGACTTGGCGTTCGGGGACCGGTCATAAATTGGGGATCGGACCACCGGACGGGAGCTCAGAGTGTCATACTTTCGGGGAGTCGACGCACATCGCGTCGGCTCTGATGAGAGCATGAGCTTGTTGGGTGCCCTCTTCGGCAGGGTGGCGGTCACATCATGAAAGTCGTTCCCGTTGGCAACCCCCGTCTGATCGATGCCGAAATCTGGGCTCGGAAATCTCATGAAGTTTCCGTCCCTGGAAGGAAAGGATGGTGAATCGTCCTCGCGGAAGCCCTGAAGCGTCAGACCGTGTCTCGGCACTGTCCTAGCATAGTTCTGCTGCTGCATGGAAAGGTGTCTGGTGAGGTTTGTTGTGATGGGTATGTTCGGAACGCTCTTCTTCAAGGTTCCGTAGTCAGAGCTGTCTTTGCGGACCGGGGTTGAACAACCATCGGGTTCGATCGCAGGAGATGCCGCTCTTTGGGGACTTGGGATCGAGTCCATCGAGCCTTTCCTTACAGTGTTGCCCATGACCTCAAGGCTTGTGGTGTTCAGATTGTTCTTGTTCTTTGCAGAGCTGTCGTGTCGCTGGGCGTTTGACCACATCTGGGCCTGTACGAAGCTGTCGTACAACTGACGTCCGTGCTGAGTTTAAGAAAATAGTTAAGAGTTAGTAGTAGTTGGAGATTGCAAAAATTTGGGATGCATTGTATTTATTGCATTTGGATACTTAAAACATGAATCTAACAGCAGAAACTATTTAATGGTGCTCTCAGGAATCAAGAAGATCTTTAGGAAGTGGACAGAAGTTAATAGAATATCATCCCAGCCCAAAATTGTGAGGGAATGTTGTTTGTTCAAGATAGACTCTCAACTGCAAAAGCTTGCGATGGCAGTCGTGGCTGGGGGACGAAGAGGTCAAATAGATCCATATAGAGAAGGGCTGGAGAGAGAGTAGAGGTCAATATATGGTTAAAAAATTTTGAATGACCATGGTTCTTATCTTTGATTTACAAACTGCCTTCATGTTTAAGAATTATTCAATAATCAACTATGTTAATCACAATATCAGAAAATTTAATATTTTATTCTTCAGTTATACAATACTAGATAAATTTGAAAGCTTCCAGAAAGCGCAGATTCAGGGAGGTACTTTTGAGAACAAGTATCAGTAATGAAGACATAAAGTAAATAGTCACCATGTTTATTTATTTTATATTAATTTTATAGTCATTCTAGGTATATTTAGTAGCTAGAAAAAGCTAAATTGGTTTACAAGTATCAATGATGAAGGTATAAAGCAAATAGTTACCATGTATAATTATTTTATACGAATTTCTAGTCATCATAAGTTTAATTAGCAGTAAGGAAAAGCTAAATTGGTTTAAAATCCATTTGAAAACAGATGATCTGTTATCTCTACCTTGACTAGCCTGAACGCAGCCAGCCAGTCCGTCAACATTTTCTTGTCCTCGGCGCAAAAGAATCGAACAAATTTTGGAACTTCTTTTTGAATCATCGGCAACTGAAAAGAAAACAATATTATTTCTAAATTCTTATTTTCAACCACAAATTCATGCAACAAGGGCTTCCACACACCAATACGGATATTCAGAAACACATTAAAATGCGGTTAGAGCAAACGTTCCAACAATACAATAACTGCCATAAAGTAATTAATTTTATTGTATTAAAGCCAAAAAACTGGCACATTACTGCAAATGTCTGTTGTGCAATGCATCAACCAATGAAACAGCATCACAAGCCATAATCAGGTCAATACATGAACAGATTCGAGTTTCTGTTTGACATCGAGTGTATTAAAAATGCTATATCATAAAAATAGATCACACACAGACCAAATGACACAATCTGAAATCTTGACCACTAATAACCATAAATATTATTATTATTTTAAATTAAATTTGTAACGAACGCATAGACACACCAAAATGTGAATCTGAGGCATGGAGAGTAAGCTGCCAACAGAAGCAGTTAGGTATCCAATTGCTTGAAAGTAAAGAAGAAATAGCAAGTTTTGAGCCTCTTGTTGATGGAAGGAAGTAAGAGCGACGATCAATTCCATATCTTAGGAGCAGAGGCAAGGAATGCACAACAGCCAGTAACTGTTCTGTCATTCCACTTAGTGGAAACACCACCCATACCTGATGATCACAGGCTAAGAGGAGGGATGTAATCAGTTAGTAAAGAACAGTTATGAGAAATGAAACCAATTGGGAACTGACCTTGAAGGCAAATCCAAACTCAGTCGGTGATTTGTAGTTTCTTCGCCAATCGATTCCGAAATAGAAGTCGATTCCCTGCAAGGGCTGAAGACAGATGAGATCGCAAGCGGCCTGAAAACAACAGAAGACCAACAACGAAAGTAATCAAACTGATCCTAAGCAATACCACCCAAGCTATAACAATACCATTGCAGTATTGTTATAGCTTGTAACACTACAAACTATTGTAAGTAGAATCGAAGGGTCACTCCACCAATGATTGCACTCTGCCAGTGCCAGTCCCAAGCCTGAATAAAAAAGGAGGGCGACGCTAATGATCTTTGTTGCCAGTGTCGTTAAACTGAAACTCCCAGGTAGAATCGGCCAAACGAATGAACAATATCGTATAATTAAATTGGCTGAAAACACAGACAGTGTGGATTCAATTCCTCTAGAGAGGTGGTACAACCATTGCATACCATGTGCATAGAGCAAGTTCTCTACACCATCACTAACTAAGGGTGTATTATATTACATAACTCTGACCTTACATAGATACACACATTCATACATACATTCAATAAATAGTCACACATACATACTTTCAGCTTACTGTGCACTAATTTACTAATTGTTGTGAAGTCCACCACTTGTTTGAAATGATGTTTAACATCATAATAGGCCAGAGCAGAGAGCGCCTCTGAATAGTTATTTTGTGAGAGGCGCTATATAAATCTATAAATACAATACAATGCGTGTATTATTATGTCCACCTTTCCCTTTCCTTTCGGATTGTAGTACAAGCCAGAGGCTCGAAGTACAAAGTACAGTTTCCTCCACGTTTTCTTTCCCTCCAGTTTGAAGTTCAAAAACCCATCGACTGACGGAGAAAACGAGTTATTTGCAGCTGCGTCTTTCACCTGAAATGCAGAAGAATCCAAATGTTTATGGTTGAGTAATGAGTATAAGTTTATGCACGAGCATGATTGGGAGCAATAAACAAATGACCAAGGACAATAGCGTTCACTTGTTTGCCACAAAATGATTGGTGTCAGAAACTGATGATGATGATGATTACTGGGACCATTTCAAAATCTCGGATGTAAACACTCAGTATGGCTATGTTGCTAATGCACATGTGTGGTGTATTTAGACGTATTAACTTGTGCTATATAAATCTTTATCTACTAATAATAATAGAATAATAACTTGCAACAAGTAATGAATTGTGGCCATTCCTGATATTATTAAATGTCTCTGGACAATTTTTTGCTACCTGAGGGAATAGAACTATCTCGGATAAAAAAAACCTGGTTAGTCAGTTGCCAGAGAATTAGATAGCCACATGTTTTAAAGCAATTGAGAAATATTGAGTTTTGAGGCATTACCAACAGGAAAACAAAGAGCTTTGGCATGTAAATACTAGCACAGCATAGCATCTTTGGAAATTGAATGAATGAAACAATGAAACTTGATATGGCGCCTCTTCAAAATATCTACACAGAGGCGCTCTCTGTGCCAGCCAACATGACGTTAATTGTCATTTCAATGACTGTTAGACAGTTAGAGCAATTAGCCAAAAAAATAATTCACCTTAGTGCATTAATTAAACAATAGTCGTGCCAAAGTGAATCCAAAGAATTCATCCGCAATACAAAACCTACCTCTTTATCGTTAAATATGGAATATTTTTCGGGTCGTTCCATGAAAACCAAACGATTGCTAGAGTCTTTCGTCCAGAGATTAATCTGGTCCATGATCAGCAAATGATCTTCAAGGATTCTCTCTGAAACAAAGCACAAATGACAACCTATCAGTACATAGGGTCCCATCAGTGCACAGAGACCTATCAGTACATGGGACATAATCCGCACACTGGGCCCTATCAACTCACGAGGCCCTATTACCAGTCACCACATGGGCCCAATCAGCACACTGTTCCCTATCAGCACCCAAGAGTCGTCAAGACCCCTTATCAGCACGTGGGGCCTTATCAGCACAAGGGGTCCTATCAGTACATGGGCCCAATCAGTACGTACTTCTGAGCTTTGAACTGAGGGACATCCATGAAATACAGTTATGCCTTAAAAAGAGCTTTTGGCATGAACAGCTAAAGCAAAATATCAAAACAGAACATGGAAATAAGCCAATAAAATAAAAATCAATGTGAACAAACCATCACTGTCTAACAAATAAAGGTATCACAAGAGGTGGTAATACCACCACCACCTCCACCACTCACCCATGTGAAGAGCGGGCAGGCACTCGACGATGGCCCAATTCAGGGGCATCGTCAATAGATGTTTTTTGGCAAGTACTTGGCACACTTTCCCAACTGTCGTCTGCTCGTCAACAGCAACCGTCTTACAGCTGCCATCTGGCGAATAGATTCGTACTAACACCTAAGACACAATCACAATAAATTGGATTTCAACTTGAAACAAAATCCAGCATAACCTGCTTAGTGGCATACACTATTGTACTCTACGGACTTGAGAAAAGTGGAGTATCATTAGCGTTTAAAAACTTTTGTTGGTCCAATCAGTTGGGACTCTCATTGAAACCGGCTGCTGGAGAAAGATAACATAGAATACAAAACAGCAGGTCACGAGGGAGTGTACGAGTGAGCTTGTAAAGTAGGTAGGTAGATTAGTAAGTAAACAATCAGCAAAGACCATATACAAGTGTGGTGTGGACGCCATAGTTAGTGTAGAAAGTGAAAATTTGCACCGGATAACTGAACAAAAACACTCTCAACACTAGCAAAAGGAAACAGATAATTAAACATGTAATTAAACATGTAATTAAAAATATAAAACTGATAATTAAACCTATAATAAAACAAGTATTATTCGCACGATATCAAACAAATCGGCTACGACATAAATTATAACAAACTCTCCACTGTTGAGGACAGAAGTATTTATTATTATCAAGAGGCCACTTGACCAGGTTTCATATTGCGCAAACACTGACTCATCCAAATGGTCAACACCAGATGACAGTCTATTTGTTTTAAAGATAGGCCTCATTGTTTGAGGCTAGGTCACTTCTAAGCCATCACACTTCAGTGTACCATCCCCTACAGAATAGAGAGCCTACAAGTGATACAAATGACTAATCATCTGTCTCAGTTAGCTAAGACCACCTACCCAAACTACTACTCTACGGACGCATCAGCCTGTCCAATTTTACGAGTTTCTGGTTTGAAAAGGCGTTCTTAAAAATTACATGAGACCAAAAAGAAAAGTTCTTCCATCGTAACTTGAGTCCGCAACACTTCAACTTTTTAAAAATACCTACTTCTTAAAATAAATTTTTAACCATTAACTCCTAAAATGACCTGTGAGGCAAATAATTGAAAACTAGTTTTCCACCAAACTTTTTTTAAATCCCATTTCCTCGTTTAATTTCTTAAACAACACGTTAAACCAAGTTTGAGATTCAGTAGGATAACATCTAAAACAATTAACGCTGGTACCCCCGCTTCTATCAGACTACACTCTTAAAAGTATGACCCTACCATACACTAATAGTAATCTACTATAGTGTCGATAGTGTCGTTAAAATGTTAACAGGCACAATCTAACATGTCTGGTGTGAGAAATGGGGACCACATTCACTGAACATTGTCAGCCAACAGCAGTTATTCAAAATAATCACTTCACGTCAGTGGTTTCTGCAATCGTATGTATCTGCTTTATAGGCTCTGACATTACACTACACTACAGCTGTGTAAACAAACAGTACAATTATACATGCAAATATCGCATCTGCGGTGCATAGGGGAAAACAAAACAACAGATATACAACACAGAAAACGAAACCCAATTATTGTCATCCAACACTGGTCAAACTAAAAACTAGCCAGAACAGCAACTTGCAATTCGACCCGCTTAAGTTTGGCCTAACTATGTTCCATTTTCTGTGACCCATTCTCCACTATTTGCTTTCAACAAGCCTACATAAAGTGCGCATCAGGTTGCTTCGAAAAACAATCAAGTCACGGCTACCCGCTGATTTATGTAGCTCTATTGGAGATAGTGGCATGTGAGCAAAACTGCATTACTGCTGACCATTTTAATTTGCTGACCATTTGCTAACTGTACATTATTTTGCTAACTCATGGAACATATGATATTCGTTCGTGACGACATTTAACATGTAGGCTTGTGCAGAGAGCATCTCTGATTTGGGTTCCAATATGAGTTGTGATATCAAGAATGTCCAATTACATTACATGATGTACAGAACCTAACAGGTAAGACCAAGAAGTCGAGCCAAGTATCGTAAAACCGAATGGGTCACAGTCTGAAAGGTTGAGTCAGTCAAACAAGCAGTGGGATCTACTAATGCAATGTAATGTAATCGATCATTTATATAGCGCCCCTTAAGATAAAAAGAAACTTATCTTGGGAGAACCGGGATCTCCCACAGTTGTCAGAAGAAGGGGGATTTAGGGTATATTAATACAGATCAGAGTTGGGGGTTTGTTCCCCCAATCCAGGTGGTGGGTAGGCAAATACAACCGGATAGCAGTGCTAGGGACAACGTAACGTAAAACCAGTCAGAAAACATGTAAATAGAACGCAAGACAGAAAACGGCAAACAAAGTCCGGACACGACAACGACAGCTTGCAGACAAGTCATGCTACGCAGAATGACAACAAAAACACTGGTGTATCTTTCCGTCACACTCCCGTGAATTCACAAAACAGTTCTGCACTGGTATTGTTAGTGGAAGTCCCCAAAATAGCTAACCAAACAGTGCCAATAACCATAACCATAGTTAGACTGTCAGAGACCATAATCGTAAATCAGGGAACACATAAACTAAACAATGAACCAAGAATATGAACAAGATTAATAACAACAATCCGAAGGCAAAGTGCACAAATTCAAGCATTGTCTTCTATCGTAAAACCTTTCGCTTGTAATTACTTAGTGCCACCACATTCATGTCTTCTCATTAAATAGCGTATAATAATAATAATAATACTAACCAGGGCGGCGATCCCGGGGGTTTGAGGGAGACAAGTCCCCCACATTTTAATGAGAGGGGAAATGTTATACGTTGGCCCCCCACATTTTCTACCACTCTCATTGGGTGTCCCCCCACCTGTCAAACTAGATTGTGGCCTCTGATACTAACTTATTGCTCTTAACTTATCACTGGCAGTTGCCAAAAACATTACACATGTAATACACAAATTTTTGTGGATGTGCAGTTATGGGATTGGAGATAAATTGATCTACAGAGCGGACACATCTGGATAAGATTTAACGGATTCAGCATCGATCGAGTAAACAACTTCAACTGATCTAACACAGATCATGGCCCAAAAACGTCTGTACTCAGTAACTCGAGCACCTAGAAAACTTTTCCAATACAGTGAAACTTTGTTTGCATACAAGGCTTTGAAGTCGCACCAAGGACTATATTCGCAAGAGACTGCTATTAAACACGATGAGGTCAGCAAATATAAACTTAAGTGAACTGAACTGTGACGAAATTGGTGCTGAAAATCTGATTTAAACACGATGCCGTGGCCTTAAATTAATATAGTCCCACATTCATAAAATACACAGCACATGTTGAGAAGAGGTCTAGGATGTTGCACCAATATAATACAATATAATACAACTGTTATTTGATATTGCCCTACTTACAATTAGTTCAGAAGTTCACACATACCTCGATGGCACAATTGCAGTTATATCGCAGAGCAATATAACTGTGCTAAGAACTTGCTAAAGGTTCCTACACACCAACAGCCTTGGACGACGATCGAACCCGTACTCTCTGTGTTACAGGCTGACCCTTCTAACCAATCGGCCACCATGCCAATGTCATATTTTGTTTCGCTAAATCAAAATACTGGCGCAATGAAATTTTTTTAAATGGCAGAATGTTGCATTTAACTAAACAAAATAAGAATTATTTTGGCAATATGGAAATGTGGCAAACGTGCTTACTATATCGGAACGAGAAAGTAACCACCAATATTTTTGAAACATCCTGAAACATGGAGTACAAAGAAAGCGTATCTTACCTGAGGGCTTTTCGTCGACCCCGTACTGGCAGACGACGAATGGCTGCTTTGGCTCGAGATGGTTCCAAAAGAATTCTTCGATTCAGACAGATGCAAGGAGGGCACAACATCATCATCAAACGGAAGGTAACCCTGGTGGTGGTAATTACCCTGCAGATCAGGGCCAACCGCCGACCTTGGCAAGAAATGTTCGCTTGGACAGTAACCGGGGCTCCGAGCACCCCATACTCTTCCCCAGACTCCAGGTTGCTGAGTTCCTGTAGGACGCTGTGCAGCTCACAGTCCAACTGGTTGGACTTTTCCGCTATTCGGCTGGCAGCGGAAGCAACCTGCATCTCCGACTCCCTACAGCTCAGCTGTAACTCCAACTGACCGAGCTGTTCGATGATGTCATCTAAATCCATGATGTCGTCGCCTCCTACAGCAAAACAAATTTAATTTTCAGTCGATAGCTGTGTCAATGTAGTCATGTTCATCACCTCAGATTGATATTTCCACACCTCAGATTCACATTTCCTCACCTCAGAGATTCACATTTCCACACCTCAGCTTCACATTTCTGTGAAAAATTTACATGCCTCAGCTTTACATTTTCTTGTGACACTGCAAGTGTTAATAAGTAAATAATAACAATAATAAAATGGATCATATGTACCTTGGGGTAAATAGTAATAATTTCAGTAAAATTATAATAATAATAATAATACCAATGATAATAATAACAATAATAAAAATGATATGGGTCATTGGACTTATGTGCCTCTGAACACAAATCATGGGCTATATAAATGGTAACTGATGTATAAGCACAGGGACCTTAAATGGCTAGATTCCCAGAGACTGATTTACACAAATGAGGAAAGAAAATTGAAAATCATTGAAACATCAACAATTCAACAGTTTAGAGTTCAACACACAGAATAACAGTCACGAAGGCCTTCCCAACACTCAACAGATTAACGGGTTGTTTATAAGCCAACAAAATATAAAATTAATTCACTTTCACAATTGGGGCGATGCAGAACGAACCGGACTTTTCTATTCTTAATTACTATAAAAACAAATGGCAGAATTATTGAACAACAAATTAGTAATGTTTTAAGTTATCAAACATAATACACTTAAATTCAATCGACTTGTAATACAGTATTCCGAGAAAACACAATCACAAAATTGTTGCATATATGCTCAATTAATTTTGAGGGTAAAATGAGAAGCAGGAAAACAGATCCGTTAGATGTGCGGGAATATGCAACTGAAATTCTATCTTTTTTGTACCATTTAGAATTGAACTGACAATCAATATTGTGAAGTGGCTCACCAATGATTACGCTTCGTAACTGAACGTTATTACATTTAGATACAAGTGATAGAAAATTAAATGATGCAAAAAAATACAAGCTTATCAGTACAATTGAAACACTGATGACCTTAACTTTGAACTTAATCATGGAACAGTAATTCTTTTTAAAATGCCAATCGAATATGGGAGAAAGACAGAAAGAAAAACAGGATTATTACTAATTAGAAACTTCAAACGAAGTTCAAATACAGAGGAGAGAAAAAACAAGGAAGGATGATAGCATCATCCGTATGGATGGAAGTCTCATTCGGGTCAAACAATGACAGACAGAAGAGCCTCGTAAATCTATGCTAACCGAGTCGGTGGGTCTGCTTGAAACAGCATGAACAACTCGACGACGCCATAACCAAAACATGTTGCAATGCTATCGGGTCGTACGAGTACGTCATAACAATGCCAGTCATTATACTGGGGGACACAAAGACATTATCTGGCAGCATCTGCCTTAGAGCTTCTCTAGAAAGAGACCAGCCAATGA
>CAUFVP010000081.1:0-37700 GCA_959347315.1 Bimastos eiseni
TGCTGCTTCTTTGCTGGTGGTGATGGTTGGCCCAGATCCTCCCCTCCCTCTCCTCTTCCCTCTTCCACCGGCGCCGTTTATTACTTGGGAGGATACAGTATTACAGATGGCGCCACCGCCCGCACACGAGAGGCGATGTTTTGAGCGACCGATGCTTGAGTGGATGCCGAGGCCTTTACCGTTATGCACTGGGATTGCCCTCCGTTATGACTGCATCCGCTTCGAATTGGAGTAGAATCGTACGTCTTATAGGGATAGCTTAACGAATTTGGCTGAATAGGCTGAAGAATGAGACGTTAACGGAAGACGTGGATTGTCTGATTGTCTGAATAGGTAGGAATGGAATTTCTATTTAGAAGCCACAAGAAAATGTCTGTGTAAATGGTAAAACGAGAAACAGGTATATACACACTTCACTTTGACCAGATATTCATCAGATTTCTTAACTTACCTGTTTTTTTTATCTTGCATCATCCTACAGTATTTTACCGTACTGGAATGTACCATGTGTGCCAGTAGTGGCCGATTGGTTATTAATAAGCGGTCGGCCCACCGCTCTCAGTGTGCGCTGAGTGCGGGTTCGACCCTCATCCGAGGCGTCAGTCACTGTGTATAGGGACCTTGAGAAAGTCCTTCGCACTCAATTGCTCTGCATTGCAACTGCAGTTGCGCCGTCGATGTGTGTGTGTGTGTGTGTGTGTGCACTTCTGAGCTGATTGTAAATGGACAATATCAAATTTCAGTTGTATTGTATGTGCCTTATTTTGCATTGCTTTAGCTTGCACGGTCTTGCACATAGAGTCATTGATATAAATTGGAAATAAATTTCAACAGTCTACGTATATATTTATCTATGTGATAATGTGCGAAAATGGTGTGATCGGAACCTTGAATGTTATGTGATATTTTGGGACACTTGGCATGCTACATCATGTTATGTGGTGCGATGTCCATCTCTTTATACCTCCCCCTATCTCTCTCTCTCTCTCTTTCTGTCACATCCGCTGGCCTACACATACCTATATGAATTAAATCAGTACCTAAAAGATCAAAGATCAGATTTGTCTGGATATTTAAGAGTTTTATAGCGTTTTCACGAGGTTTAAATTGCGCTATATAAATGTTGAAATAAATGCGTTTAGCTGATCGTCGTCGCTTGACCATTGTTTCCTGTGTAGCTGACCATTGATGATAAGGCAGAGAGCAACGACAAAGAGCGACGCCTAAGGCCTTGGCCGCTGATTCACCCGTCTTACTCACCCTGGCAGATTCCGCCCCCAGCTAACCATATTATGCCGTTTGCACTCGTTCCCTCCTATTGGTCACCTTACAATGCTGCTCTCTTAGTCCACGCTCTTTCGCCATGTGTTGCAAATATGGAAATTCTTCTTTCCTTTATACATCGTTTTCATTTTCCATCTGTTCTTCTCTCCCTTTCTTCTTTCTACCATTGCCTACTTACTTTCCTTCCTTTCCTTCTTTCCCTCCTTCCTTCCTTCCTTTCACCTTTTCTTCCCTTGTTCCTGTGACATTCTCCTATCTCTTGCCTCTCTCCTTCTCCTTCATTGTCCCATCCATCCTCTGATTCCCAACATTTCCTCCTTCGTCTATCCCCTCCTCCTTCCTTCTTCCGCCTACTCCTCCCCTCCACCGAGCCAATCTTCCATCAGGCTTCGCCTCACTTGGACATTCGCTGACCATAGTACGATCGCCGTTGTCAGGGCAACCCATTAGCTGACCGCTCTGATGGATGAATGCACAGACTGACCGTCCAGCCGAGGAGACAATCCATGAGACAGGAGACGTTCAGAGTCACACAGCTAATCAGTATTTATGACATCTATGAGACTGATTGTACTTTAGGATCTCATACAAACAGACACCACTGGGCAAAGCAAGACATTCACGTAGCGCTTTGCATCGGCTGTTTACCAGTCACAAGTATGGTCGTGTATGTATTCGGAATTTATATGGCGCCTTTCAGCAGCTCTGCTAACGTGCCATAAAACTAATGCAACCATAAAAGTCTCGAGTGCAGATGTACTGACTGACTGAC
Organism: Bimastos eiseni; assembly: GCA_959347315.1. Classification (NCBI taxonomy): domain Eukaryota; kingdom Metazoa; phylum Annelida; class Clitellata; order Crassiclitellata; family Lumbricidae; genus Bimastos; species Bimastos eiseni. The sequence continues at coordinate 2,057 of CAUFVP010000081.1, forward strand.
TGACTGTTCCGGCCACAGAGGAGGATCAGAATATGCAGCAGATAGACAGAATTTTCATCTCAAAGTCTGCAATAAAAAAGATCACTGATTTGTATTGACTGGTCGGTTGCTGCTTCTGAGCAAGAAGATGGAAGAGGAGGAGGAGGAGGAGGAGGAAAAAGAAGAGGTGGAAGAGGTGGAAGAGGAGGAGGAAGAGGCTGTGTCGGTCGTTTCATTTGTCCAGAGTGGGATTAACCCTTTGAATTGTCCAATTGACGGTTGGCTGGATTCTTTTCCCACTCATAAGATTCTTCGTTGGCCAAGAGGATCTTCAGTGTTCACAGACGTTTCTGATTTATTGACCGTTTCGAAGACGTATACATAATACGTATAGCTGGTCGATTGGATGGATGGCTGTGGCTGCTTGACTGCCTATGTTGCCAGTGCCGCGTGTTTGGACTGACTGTCTGTCTGTCTGGCTGACTGACTGACTGACTGACTGACTGACTGACTGACTGACTGACTGACTGACTGACTGACTGACTGACTGACTGACTGACTGACTGACTGACTGACTGACTGACTGACTGACTGACTGACTGACTGACTGACTGACTGACTGACTGACTGACTGACTGACTGACTGACTGACTGACTGACTGACTGACTGACTGACTGACTGACTGACTGACTGACTGACTGACTGACTGACTGACTGACTGACTGACTGACTGACTGACTGACTGACTGACTGACTGACTGACTGACTGACTGACTGACTGACTGACTGACTGACTGACTGACTGACTGACTGACTGACTGACTGACTGACTGACTGACTGACTGACTGACTGACTGACTGACTGACTGACTGACTGACTGACTGACTGACTGACTGACTGACTGACTGACTGACTGACTGACTGACTGACTGACTGACTGACTGACTGACTGACTGACTGACTGACTGACTGACTGACTGACTGACTGACTGACTGACTGACTGACTGACTGACTGACTGACTGACTGACTGACTGACTGACTGACTGACTGACTGACTGACTGACTGACTGACTGACTGACTGACTGACTGACTGACTGACTGACTGACTGACTGACTGACTGACTGACTGACTGACTGACTGACTGACTGACTGACTGACTGACTGACTGACTGACTGACTGACTGACTGACTGACTGACTGACTGACTGACTGACTGACTGACTGACTGACTGACTGACTGACTGACTGACTGACTGACTGACTGACTGACTGACTGACTGACTGACTGACTGACTGACACATTGCTTGTTTGTAAGTAATTGAACGTGTCTGCAGTGCACGACTCGCACGCACGTGTGTGCTGCATAAGCGCGGATAATCACTTGAGTCTGAAGAGGTCCATGGTGGGGTCAAATGCTGTTGTTAAATTACCTGATTTCTCTAACAGTCGGTCTGACATTGCGTGTGGCCAGTCATTCAAGCGTCAATTCCAATCGATCCACAACAGCTCTGCAGCCGAAACATTCATTTTAAGTGACAGACTCTGAAGAGAGGTCGACAGACTGGCGGCGGACGTAGGCCTACGTAAGTCGTCCGAATTATCCTGATTGTTGTTTTCTCAATCTCCTCAAGCGACATTATATTGCAGTAGACGGAGACAATGGCATTTATGGAAAGTAGGTTTATTGTGTAGTGTGTTTCCGTCGGCAAAAGACCTTGTATTGCGACGGCTTTGTGCATAGTGGTTAAACCCGTTTGTTTTATTTCATTATATTGTTTTATCCTTTACGTAACTTTTTTTCGTCTTTTGGCTTCGTATATATGGAACTTTATTTATTTATTCACTGTCTTTAATCCTTTTATTTTTATCTGATGTCCTTTAACTTTATCTCTGTATTTTCAAAGATTCGGCTATTTTCACTTTCTATTTTTTTAATTTAGTAATGTCTACTTATAAGGGCTGAAGCTGCTGACTAAAAATAAATTACATAATAAATGTTTTCAGTTTAAAATGCAGTACAAAATGCAACGAATTGAAATTTACTTTCTTTCTTTTTTCCTCTTTCTTTCGATGACGTTTTCTAGGTCACGTTAAAACGCAACAAAAACTGTTCAAACTGTAGTAAAACCTTTAATGATTCAGATCCAAACATTCATAGCCACAGTAAACGACCTCTATTACCGGAATTACCGATTAAATCTGCATTTAGGTCAAATAACCCAACGAAGTAACACAGAAAGCAAAGCAACTTTCGATGTAGGCTACATGTAGCTGCTGGCATAAATAAGCAGATATACAGACGCATGTATTTACGTATGTGTTTATACATACATGCATGCATATATACAATGTTATACATGCATGTATATATATATATTGTATGTATATATGCATAGAATCCCAGTTGACCGGTTCCCACACGATGCGCTACACTCGAGATTCGAGAAGAGGAATAAATTGGACTAAAATCGAGGTTCTCACTGGACTTGATCAGTGACCGAGGACAGTGGAGACCATTCATTCGTACCCATCGCTGCCAGGGGGCTCTTGTCATGAGACGATGATGTATATGTATTTAGTTTGCATGCAGACTCTGTATGTGTATACAATTTTATACATGTATGTGTGGATCTGTATGTGTGTATAGATATTATATATCTATATATATGCATTACATTGTGTTTGTATCTATGTATATATGCATATGTATTTATACACAAAAAATATTATGTATTGTATGTGTGTTTCTCTATGTGCGTATGCGTGTGTGTATGTATGCATGTATTGATGAATGAATGTATGCAATCTCCTTTCGTAGACGTCTGTACAAAAAGTAAATAGATTTTGGGATAAACTGGAGGGTTATAAAATACAATAAATGATGCTTGACCTTAAAGACAGAGGCTTTCCCTAATGGATGGAATAAAACTAATAAAAACGTAGCGGATGTTGGCGTCTACATGAAGGTCTCGTGTTAGTGCCTGGGGGAATTAAGTGCTTGCTACGGGGTGAATGAGTGAGGAAGGAGGTTAACGGGGGTAGCAGTGCTTGGTCGGCGGTGGTAGGTTGGTGCCGAGAGGTTGCTGTGCGTCAGGGCAATGATCACCGGATATTATATGCACCCATATGGCAACGGGGCAGCAGAGGGACAGACAGACAGAGCGAGCGAGAGAGAGAGAGAAAGAGACAGAGAGGGAGACAGAGAGAGACAGAGAGAGATAGAGACAGAGAGGGAGACAGAGAGAGATAGAGATATAGAGAGAGATAGAGACAGAGAGGGATGGAGGGGAGAGAGAGACGACGCTGAGAGAAGAGTGATCGGGTGATTATATTATATTACAGGATAATAAAGTTTAATATGTATAATTCACGTTCCATCATCAGCTATACTCGAATACATCGAACGAACAGGGAATCCAGGCAAGAGGAGGAGGAGGAGGAGGAGGAGGAGGAGGAGGTGTACGTTTGGTTGGGCAACCCCCTCCCTCACTTGTGTTGAGTAAAGAGAATGACTGGCGAAGTCTCCAAACCATTGACAATCGATGCCTCCTCCTAAAAATATCGAACATATGCTGCGATTCGATGCAAGATTTGATTCAACTGCATATGTGTGATATGTGTGATTCGCTGCGGATTCATATTGTATATTTACAGTTATATATATGTGTGCATGTATGTTAGCAAGTGAGTGGTAGGTTAATAGGCAGACATGTAGTTAATACATGTAATTGTGTATATACATATATATATATACATGTGCACGGTGTGCGGTCTATGGGAAAGGAGACTTACGGCACTGGTGTCTAGTATCGCAAACGGTCTGAGGATCTCTGATGATCTCTGTCCGCAGTTGTTTTTGCGATCAAAGAACATATTGGTGCTTCAGATTCCTACGTATTGTTGATTATTTTAACGACACCTGTCCCATATCGAAGATGATTTGGTGTCGCCCTCCTTCTCTCTCCTGGCTTTGGACTGGCACTGTCAAAGTCCAAACAGTGGCAGAGTTCAGACTCCTCTGGTGCGCAGGGACCTATATATTCAGTTGGAAAACAGAACGCCCACTGTACTCATGTATGCGTTATAGGGCCACTTCATTGCGTGTAATGTATACGAAGTGGGAGGCGGGTTAAGCATTTTAGATTAAAAATATGATTATCTTGATGTGTAAAGGTGATGAGTGTTTATCGTATAAAAGAATCGTGCGTTAAAAATAGGAGAACAATGACACAAGCAGTTACGTCCACACATGCATCCTCTAATTAACCTTTCATTAATGTATCCAGGTATGTAAACCAAATACTATGAAAATATTATATTGATATATAGGCCTACTGCTATTTCTCTCCTTCCATATATATATCGCAGTGTGCCTCTCTATGAATCTCTCTGTGTGTCTCTTTCTATATCACTCTGGCTGTCACTCTGCGCCACTGCCTGTTTACCCATTTCTACATGTCTGTCTATCTCTGTCTGTCTGTCTGTCTGTCTGTCTCTCTCTCTCTCTCTCATGCATACAGGTATATATGTGCATGCATTTGTCATGCATGGACGTCATAAGTATTGATGAAGTTTGGATGTGGGCTGAAGGGCGGTTGTGCCTGGCATGGGGAGCTTAGCATAACCATGAGAAAATAGAAAGACCGAAGTCTGAATTGTTTTTTGTTGTCAGGCTCTGTCATCACTGGCGCCACTGACCTCGCTTTTCATCTGTTGGCGTGCATTCATTTAAATATAAATATATATGCACTTATATACGGGACACAGACAGATATACATGCATATTTAGTAATGGTATGCACATAGATTTAATATATATATATATATCCATATGTAGATCAAAACAGACATATATAATGTACTGATCGTACAATGGGGCGGGTGTTTATGTTTTAACATAATAAAAACTATATCGGGACGGATGATGGATAAATGGATGACTACAAAAATTTTATGAAGACTAAAAATACAGTAGGAGGAGGAGAGGAAGGAGATGGAGAAAGTGAAGAAGGAGGAGGAAGGGAAGGAGAGGGAGAAAGAGAAGAAAGAGGAGAGGGCAGGAGAAAAAAGAGGCGTGATATAAAAAGAGGAAGCAAAGGAGGAGAAGGATGGAAGAAGAGAAAGAGGAGAATGTGGAGGAGGAGAACGAGGAGGGAAATCTTTCTGAGGAGAGCAATGATGACTAAGATGCTAATGATGATTCCTATATAAGCATTGTGACATACTTGAAAAATATCATATAAATATTTGGGTCAATATGATCAAAACTATACAGACGAATAGAATCATATATGCAAAATAATCGGAATTACTGCATGATATATATATATATACATGCATGTATATATATATGTATATATACATATATACATGCATGTACTATGTATATCTATTTTAGTTGTGAATGGTGATGACTAATGATTAATTGGCTAAGCATTGAGTATTGGGCAAACGTCGGCCTCCTCTGCCACTGTTTGCGGTTTGCGTGGGTGTGTGTGTGTTTGTGGCTGTGTGTGTGTTTGTGGCTGTGAGTGAGTGCGTCATCGTTGCACTTGTGCCATAAGTGCACATATCGTCTGCGGCAGTGCACTTCTCGACGTCATCCAAGGAAGTCGATACGATGATTCCGCTACTGTTGGTGACTGTCGGCTTCGGCTTCAGCGGCAGATAAACCACGTTCAATGATGCGCAGCAGCTAAATATAAAGGCATGATTCATCATCACCGTCAGCATTTATGACGTCATCATGGTCTTTGTTTTTGTTGTTGTCATCGTCGTTGTCGTTGCTATCATCGTCATCAACCAATGTGCATAGGTAATTCCAGTTACATGGCCATTGCATTAAGGTGTCACATAGGTACATTATGTGTTTGTTTACACGTAATGATCTAATCAAGCATTTATATAGCGCCTTCATGTTATCTACTCGAAGGCGTTCTCTTCGCCGATGTAGACGATGTAAAATGTCATTATGAACGAATGAAATACATTAGTAAGCAAAACTATGCACACTAAACTGGAAAGGAGTCACCAGTGGTGGGCCCACGCACAGGCGTGGAACCAGCAAACGGATTCCCGTCGATTGCTGGCAGATGGCATGGATGTTCAGAGTCTCTGGTCCAAGTTGCGTCGAAAGGGTAGAGTGACTGTCGTCGAAAGCTCTCGCAGACACGGGTACGGTGTCGACGAGTGGCCCCTCACTGGTGGAAGATGACGCACGTTCGGACATTCGTCGAGGCACAAGGAGGATGTAGTCAACGCATTCGTCGCTTGTGTGTGTGTATGTGTGTGTGTATGTGTGTGTGTGTGTAGGTGTGTGTGTGTGTGTATGTGTGTGTGTGTGTAATACTGTGTATGCATGCGTGTGTGTCGATTTTTATGTATGCGTGCGTGTATATGTGTATATTTATGAGTGCCTGCATAGATGTGTATGCATGGGTACCCTATAAGTGTGTGTATTGCATATATATATGATGATGAGTTCTCTGCCAGAAATACATGTGACATATGTGGCACCTGATCTGCATTGGCTCATAGCCACCCAATGATGAGATGAGTGATGTGGTTTCCCGTTGCCTTCATAACAGAAAATATTATAGGCGAGCAACTTGTCCAAGCCTCCAAGGTCGCTATGCATTGGCGCCGCTTGTGGTTTAGATTTGAACCTACAACTGTCCGGTTACAGGGCATAGACCATGCACCTATACAAAGCCGCGTCCCATGTATCCATGTATGAGTACGCGTCTATGTATGTATGCATATGTGTGAGTACGTGTATATGTGTGTATGCATATGTGTGTATGTATCCGTACTTGCATATACATGTGTGTGTGTCTGTACGTGTGTTCGACTGTACTATATAGGACGGATGAATGCGTGTAAGGAGAACGGATGGGCGGAAGAAATGGATGGACTGGAATGCTTTCCTTTTCAATTTGTTGTCGGTGCTTTTCAGATGGCTACTGATTGTCAGTCAACCATGCTCCCATCTGCCGTCTGCCTCCGTTGCAGTCGCTGCCTCAGTATTTCGAGCATCAATGCCGCCAGAGGCAGAGGGTGCGGATGCGGACTCTGCGTCCATCGGTTAGTGTAGAGATGTCAGACGGAGGCAATTCATTCCAGACGATGGAGGAGATGGAGGAGAGGCAGAGGAAGAAAGAAGGGAAGAGGAGGAGGGATGGAAGGAAGAAAAGAGGATATATGTGGAGTCCTAGTGGATAGCTGTGAGGAAGACCAGAAGGATGAGGAGAAGACAAGTTATGGCAGAAGGAATATTTGGAGAAATAGATGAAGGAGAGGAAAGAAGAGGATGGGAGGAAGAGGAGAACCAAGATGAAGAATCGAAAGAAGATAAATAGAAGGAAAACGATGATTTAGGGACAGACGAAAAAGAAGCTGGAAGATGGAAAGACACCGACAGAAATAGAAATGGAAGAACAAAATGGATGAGAAGAGCAAAGAGGAAGAAAGGAGGAATGCGATTAATTAATGGAAGAGGTTTACAACTTGTTCGTCGCGGTGTTTATATCTGAACGAAAGGATTTTTCCGATCGACAAGCAATAATGAGAGAGACACCACGGACACACACATACACACATACAGCCAGATAGACACACACTCACATAGACACACATACACAGTCACTTAGACAGACGGACATACATGTGCACAGCTATACATGTAACCATAACCGACTGTTTGTATAACTGATTGTTCAACTGTCTTTGTCTGTCTGATTGATTATCTGTCTGCCTGGGTGTATTCAATCACATTAACGTTTACACACAGAAAAACTTACACACAGGCATAAATTAAAACAGACAGTAAGACACACGGATGGAAAGATAATCAGACAGCATAGACAGTCAAACAATCAAGTACACAGACGGACATCTGTACAAACAGCGTTAAACAGACGGAGGAACGAACTGCAAGACAGAACTGAGTAGAGTCGGGACTATAAAGGCCAAGTGCGAGAAAGTTAATCGGTCATGTAATGAGCAAGGCAGAGACAGAGACAGGGGTAGAGGCAGAGACAGAGACAGAGGCAGAGGCAGAAATCGATGAAGATACCTAAAGGCTTTGATGAGACATTCCTTGATGCCTTCTTCTATGAGAAGATTCCAGACGAGCGATAGATGCTTCGGCTGCTGAGGCAGTTGCTACGAAACAGTTCATCGTGTGTTTTTACTTTGTTTAACACACCGCCTTTGTGTGTGTGTGCATATCGCCAAACTAAATCCACACACGCCATTCCTCGAGGCTATCTCTAGTAATAGCAGACTGTATACAGTACACAGATGGACAACTAAAGTATTCATACTTTTAATGTAATTTTAATTAGAAATTACATAGCACCAAAGTAGAAAAACTAACCAGAGGCTATATACAGGTGCTATAATATGAAAAAAAATTCTTCAATTGTCAAGAAGAACTCGTAATCCAACAGATTACCTGCCATGATGCCTGATGCCATCCATGAGTGCCGTAAAGTATTAGATAAGACACTGGCTTGCAGAGCAGAGGAAAAGTAGTTCTATATTCTCGCTACCCTTTAAGTTGAATAGTTTTCTTACGCTAGGCGGTGTTGTCTCAGTTGCTATAGTTGAGCTGACTAGATTTCTGGTAGAGAAGAAATCTTGAACGTAATTTTTGCGCTGGTGGGAATTTGATTGCCAGTCTAGTACGATAGTTGACAGTTGTCAGACCACAGAGCACCCAAAAACGCACAAAACCTTATCGAAACTCAGAAGAATCACCAAAACGAATTCTCTCTCTGTATACGTGCGCTGAATACCCGAACAAACGAGAACTTTCGAATATTATTTTTCGCTCAGGACGAAGAAACTGCAGATGTCAGAATGAGTGAAACACAGGACGAATGACTTAAACGTCAATCATATACGTCGCATGCATGCAGGCAATTAAAATAGGTATGTAATAATACTATGTATGGTTGTATCAATTTGCTCATGTCTTTTCTATCCATGGCTAAAGTGCATGAATGTACCATTATGAACTGATGGATTGGTGTATAATAATGTCATATAATGATATAATATGATACATCTTGTACAATAGTATGCATGTGCTATATGATACAAGTGATATAAATGATATACTATGATACATTTGATATGATAATATACTTGTGATGTATAATACATGTCATATAAGAATTTTTATGATAGGTATGATATAATATTTTTCATGCGCTAAATGTGATACATGTGATATATGATACTTGTGATATGTGACACAATATCATTATTTTAAGACACGTGTCTTGAAAATATAGGTCAAACTAATTTAGTCTAAAGATGTCAGTCTGTCTGTTTCTATGATTATATATTCGTCTGCCAATGTTGCCAACATTGCTCTACACACGTGTGAGACTATAATGTGGCCGTTGGCAGATAAAAGTGTCTGGGTTTAATTTAGCACTTCTGTTCTGCGTTATCTGACTAGTTAAGTCAACAGGAGCTGAGGCCACGTTACTTAGAGAGTGTTTACATTTCTTTCGAGTACTGTATAGGAAACATTTGCTCTTTCTTCATGTGTACATATGTATAGAATTATATTAGACATATATATAACCTATATTAATATGTATTTGTACACCGTCTAAATATATATGTGTATGATGAGTCAGTAAATTATACATTGTAGTTTCTGTGAAGTTATTATAACGGCTCTATATAAATGTCTTATGGTACTTATATTGCATATACATCCACACACACACACATACACCAAATATATATATATATATATATATATATATAATATATAATTGAGTCTAGTAGGCGTTTTCACTTGTATAGTAACACAGGTATCATTTATTGTAGCTATAATCACTGATAACAACGATTGGACGTCGTCTCAATTGCTTAGACTTTCTTGTCAGCCTCAGAGTGATTGGCTGTGGCTAATCGCAGACATTTTTATACAGCATTTGTAAATTTTTAACCCTATAAAAAGGCTTCTGGTGTAAGTTCTCTAGAATTATGTTAGGCTTACTTCTACTTATACATTTTTGTTCAGGAATTCATAAATATTAGTCTGCGTATTCATATTTTTTTCTCCCTCCTCTCTCTCTCCCTCTCTCTGTCGCTCTCTCCCTCTCTCTGTCGCGCTCTCTCTCTCTATGGCTCTCTAAAAGTGTCTATCTGTGGTTCCTTCTCTGTACGTCAATTTTCTTCTTTTTCCTGTCTCTCTATATGCACTATGCCTGTCTGTCAGCCTGTGAGGGAGGAAGGGAGAGTAAGACAGAGAGACAGTGACACAGACAGACAGACAGAGAGAGAGAGAGAGAGGAAGAAATGGAGTGAGGGGAATGAACACGTAGCATCAAGACCTTCAGGTATTTAATTTCTTTCAGAAAGCATTGCCCAGCGAAAGAAAAGACACACAAAGTCACAAAATATACTTTCTGGGATTTAACTATATACATGTATATATATAAAATTAAATAGTTAAACCCCAGAAAGTATAGACATAAATATAAATATATACATACTCTATATATATATATACATGTATGGCACGGTGGCTGATTGGTCAGAGCGGTCGGCCCGTAACGTTTAATGTGCGCTGAGGGAGCGGGTTCGAGCCTCGTCCGAGGCATCAGCCGCTGTGTAGGGACCTTGAGCAAGTCCTTCGAGCACAACTGCTTTGCAGTACAACTGCAATTGCACTGTCGAGGCTTGTGCACTTCTGAAAAAATGTATTAAGAAGGGTGATATCAAATTTCAGAATAAATAAATAAATATACTGTCTCTATAGATGTATAAATATATATATACTCTCTCGCTATATATATATGATGAGATGCTTATATTCTGATGCATGTGTGTGTGTGTGTGTGTGTGTGTGTGTGTGTGTGTGTGTGTGTGTGTGTGTGTGTGTGTGGTTGTGCATGTTTAGTTGTGCTCTATGCACAGTCATTCACATATTACAGTTGTTAGCTGAATATCCCTTAACGATGTTTTGTTTTCATGTGTATTTATTTTACATGTACTACAGAAATAGTCATTCACGTAAAATTACACTTGTTAAATAAATTCTGAAATGACTTAAGTGTGCTAGCGTGTGTGTGAAATTGTCCATGTGTTTTGAATTGGCATTCATTCTCTGTCAAAAATTCTGGATGGATCTTTTTCCAGCAGCTGCTTACGGCATGTTTTGATTTCAACACATATATCTACAATGTACATGCACATTGTAGTATAGAGAGAATTGTGTGGATCTTTATCCCGTCAGAAGGTTCTACGCTCTAGTAGGGTCCATCTCTCCATTCTTTATCCTCTTCTACCTTCCCTCTCCCTTCTCCCTTCTCCCTAGAACGGCACTGCGAACCTGCTTGTCAGGGTGCGACTGGCAGCAGCCGTGGGATGGAGGTAACTGGATGACAAGATGAGATACTGATGGCAAAAATGAACTAATCTATATAAGTCACTTGGAGAGTAGAAGTTTCCTCCTTCTGCTAAGCATCGCTGCATGACCTCAGTTGACCCCACAGGCAGCTATCTGTCTGTCAATGTGTCGATGTGTTAGTTTCAGCTTTCCGTCATCTGGAAGTTTGAAAGATGGACAGATGGAAAGAAAGACTGATCTGTGCTATAGCAAAAAAATGCATCAAAGGGATGTAAAGAAACTTAGAGGTTTTGTCAGAGAGACACATACAGACATACATGTACAGACAGACAGACAGACAGACAGACAGATAGGCAGACATTCAAACAATAAGACACACTTGTTCTTCAAATGGCATCAATATACTAACGCTTTGAAATACGATCATCAGTCTGTACATGGTGTCATGTTTTAGGATAAAAATTCAATGTGTATACATCCAAATGTCAATCTTGTAGCTCTTGTTGTTGACACTTATGGTCACTATAACTGTTATGGTGAAGGAACATTTTCTACACTGAAACCGATTAAGAATTATATGCATTCAACCATGACCAAACACTGATCTTTTTCTGAAATTCTTGTGACATAATGTCATTGAACCATTTATTAAAGCCAAAGTCAGTAAGAAATATTTGTGATCAGCGTGATGTCTATACTTTGCATTCTTTGAATATGTAGCTTATATACAATATGTACTTAAGGCTAAAATAGACTCAATTAATTTGTTTTATAATTCTTACACTTAACACATTGCTCGAGAATTAATAATAATAATAATAACAATAACAATAATAATAACAATAATAATAACAATAATAATAATAACAATAATAATAATATCAATAATAGTAATACTAATAATAATAACAAAATAGTAAACATGACATCGTACAACTCATTCAATGACGTGAGCTAACATAAATGGTTTCTAGAATGGTTCCTAGGCCTCTAGAATACAGGGCTCAAAATATCAGGACATGTGTAGCAATAAGCCCTATGATGGATATGCCCACTCTCCAGGGCCCCAGAGGAATTAAACCAATCCTGGTGATTGCAGTTGTATAGTATGAACGAATGAAGACAATTTAATACAGGAATTTAACTGTCTGCTGTGAATATGGCCATTGCAAGGCGCCCATTACGTTTTACATTTGATTTAACCAACGCCGCTGCCGCCTAGCGAAGGAAGGACTAGCCAACCTTACGGGGGTATACGGGAATCGAACTGAGGTCCTAAGCTCTAGCCAATGAGATGATGTGCTGTCAAACCAGTGCTTGATAGTTTTTCCTTGATTTGTCCAACCATTGCTCGGAGCCTGGAAATTCCCTGTACTTGAAACTCTGGTCAATGCCACCTCTAATAATAGGATAGCTGCATGCTTTGCTAGCTCTAAGATAGACGGTGCTACAAGCATTTTTTTATTGTTGTTGCTGTCGGCGTTGCAACAAATTCTACCATAGAAAACAGTCAAATGAACGGGGTTGTCTGCTTATACGTATAGGTCTATTATTGGTCTTGAAAGAAGGCAGATCTATAAGAGGGCTGTAGAAATGTTGGGGTCATGATATTATGCTTGGAGGCAGATGATGTAGGCTAGTCGATGTGTTTATGACGGTCTGCGGACGGATCGTACCATTTGCTGTGTGATACGAGGCCAGAAGTGAACAGCTGCCGAGGCCGTCGCTTCAACATCTCTCCCACCTTGACCACAAAAACTCCTGTATGTTTCTATGTCTCTGTAATTATTGTCTATGTATGCTTCTCTGCCCACTGTGTCTCTCTATCCGTTGCACTCTTTCTATGTTCCTCTATCTTGTCTGTCTATCTATCTATTTGTCTGTCTGTCTGTCTGTCTGACGCGGCAAACGAAACCGATTACCGATCGGAGACTGAATTGTCGATGCAACAAATATCCACCACCCTGTGCACTCTAGGCATAATGTATCCTCCACATAATTCCTCCTACGTCTAAACACCAAATCCTGTACTAATGTATGCAATGCCTTTGGGTGAGCAATAGACTCAGTCGATTTTTAGCCAAATAAATGGAGAATGACTACAATTGGTCCAAATTTTCAATCATCATTTCTTACTCACCATTAAGTTGGTAGAGTTTGAAATCATAATATACCCAATACAACCAATACAACCAATGCAACCAATGCAACCAATAGTGTATTTTAATATGTAAATATATAATATACTTTTTACCTATGATAATCATTGGCCAAAAGATACATAATATGTACTTAAGTACCACTGCACGTGATACGGGGTGATAGCGCAAATTGTGGGTAGGCTTCAGACAAGTGGTTGATTTCACCCTTGGGGTTGCTAAGAGCGCCACCTGTTATCTACTGCAAACAGTCGTAGATCATCCAGGGTGGATGGGTGACGGACCCATGCGTCGATAACCCTCACTCTTGGATGACTGCGATCGTTTGTTTGCCCTACGCCTGAAGGAGAGAACGCGGTTGACACAAAGAGCTAATGCAAACGGGTAACATGAAGGGGTAACATAAAGGGGCAACTTCCATTGGCCGCGGTGGTTGCGACCCGCGTCGAGTGAAATCCAATGCCTTGTAAGGCTTGGTGGGCGGCCGACGTCAGAGTCTTTGTGTCTGTCCGTCTGGATGTTTGCCTCTGGGTTGTCTGTGTACGTCTGTGTATGTCTTGGATTGATGCAGTATTTTCCTGTGCAAATCTAGTTTAGACCCTAACGTGTGGATTTTTAGGCTGTCTAAAATCAATGAGTTGTGGTATGGCTTGTAACAGTATGGCATTTCGAATGCAAAATATAATTATTTTAAGCCTTAACTTGTACCTCAGATCATTCGTAGACTGTCTCAATCGATTAGGTATAGCTGGGACTGATATTAGTCACAAGGTATAGTAGGGTCTCAAATGATTTCTGTCATAGCGCAATCGTAATAATGTACAAGGCTTCCATCGAATGCCGCTGGTCCTCTTCAAATTAAACCAGACCTCACTCTACGAACCTTACCCTACCTTACGAGGCATCTTAAATTGTTACAAATCGTGAAAACTGCTGACTAGTGAGCATATCAGTCAGCCATGCGCCATCGTATTAGATGCCAACATCTTTTGAAATAACCACACACTACGTCTTCGCCTAAAAACCTGTTTGCATTCATCAGTGTTGCCGTCCTCCTGCCAACCATTGGAAATGCCCAACGATCAGTAGTCCGTCTGCAACTAAGCTGAGCCAAAGACTTTCCGCACTGAGTCAGACCCTGTCCGTTGTGTGAACCGTTTCATATACATCAGTGGGCACCTGTCTGATCACAGCGGACGGACTGTGGCCTTCCAAAACGAGTGGGATGTTTGTTTTGCCTAAATATAACGTGACGTGAGAAGTCCCGCGCGAATGCCTCAAGTCTAAATGTAGATCTGTTTGTTCGAACGGAACGGGGTCTGCTGTGAGAGAAGTCTCTCCTACGATCAGCGGAAATAACTGTGACCTGATCATTGCGTCCAAATGTTCAGGATTATTTTCCGTGTTTACGTTAATATGAAGTACAACATACCGGCTGTCTGTCTGTGGTGTCTGTCTGTGGTGTCTGTCTGTGGTGTCTGTCTGTGGTGTCTGTCTGTGGTGTCTGTCTGTGGTGTCTGTCTGTGGTGTCTGTCTGTGGTGTCTGTCTGTGGTGTCTGTCTGTGGTGTCTGTCTGTGGTGTCTGTCTGTGGTGTCTGTCTGTGGTGTCTGTCTGTGGTGTCTGTCTGTCTGTCTGTCTGTCTGTCTGTCTGTCTGTCTGTCTGTCTGTCTGTCTGTCTGTCTGTCTGTCTGTCTGTCTGTCTGTCTGTCTGTCTGTCTGTCTGTCTGTCTGTCTGTCCGTCCGATCAAGGGTCCGTCCGTCCGTTTTTCCGTCAGTCTGTCCGTCCGTTTGTTTGTCTGCGATTTATTCACGCGTACATTACGTATAATCGTATATACATATGTATATACATATATATATATACATATATATATATACATATATATATATATATGTATAATCGTATATACATAGGCCTAGTCTAACGTGTCTGATTGTGTTTCATGCATTGACTGACCTAGTGTGAGCTGTAATACACTTCGGGTCAGTAAGCAGCGTAATAGGATCCATGCTGCTTTGTTATAAGTAAATTCCAGTAGTTTGTGTGTGTGTGTATGTGTCTGTTCGTCCGCCTGTTAGCGTAAGTATTGGCTAAGTATGTTTTAAGAAATGGTATGCATGAATTTGTTCCAAAAATAATACGGCAAGCTCTATGGCTAAGGGGAAGATGAAGAGGTGGAGCTGGTTATCATTCTCGGATATGAAGTGCTGGCGACTTCATTTTCTTAGCCTTGGCATACGAAGGTGGGGGGCACTCATAACCATCGCCGTCTCATCTTCCCACCAACTCTGTGCGGTCGTTGTACTCATCCTAGCAGAGTTGGGCAGGGGTCGTTAGTGGAGCAGAAATCTAACACAAATTTCTGTCCTGACGGGGATTTGAACCCCCGACCTCTCGGTTGACATTCCAACACTCTGACCACAAAACAACCGCCAACCCTATGACTAAGAATAACTGTTTATCCATCTGCTGTAGGTCTCACTCAATCTACCAGTCTTTCTTCGTGACTCGCGTAAATATTAATACATGCGTAGCTAACTAGGCTTATGTACGCACGCGTAGGTATACAAGTAAAAGTGCATATAGTTTACTAACGTCTCAGGACTTAGGTATACAAAGTAATCATCCGGTTATTCCGATTTATGCAGCGTAAGCTGGCGACATACATAGCATACTTTTCATACCAAGTGATGACGCTGTGACTCGTTCTTGAAAGGTAGGCCAGACCACTAGGCCGTTCAGGGGCCTACCGGCTGCTCAGCCGGCAACATGCAAGTTTATAGCCTACCTAATGACACACTCGTTTCTAATCTATTGTCGGAGGCGCATGTGTGAACGTGCGCGTGTTGTGTGGCTACTGAAACACGAACGATTTGTTAACGTACAACATCTTATCGCTTGGCTCATAATAATTATACTAATCATTCTATTGACGAGCATTATCTGTGGATTAGCATAAGCGCGGTGTTTTAAAAGTAGTACCGTATTTGAGGTGAGTTTATTGTTACTCTATGCGTCGTTGCGATCGCTTACTGTGAGACGTTTTACCTGATGAAATAGGCTATGCAACAAAGACGCGGCGGATTAGTGGCTGACCAACTAACGCACTTACTTAGTTTTCGTCCTTAGTCCTCAAGGATTTACTGACACTTTGAGTTGACTGACCCGGGTGAGTTTTGCTGTAGGCCTAGCGCATGCGAGGTCACAACGCTTTATAATACCTGACGCATCGGTCGGTTCAATGAGCTATTGGATAACTTATACAGGTAAATGCCGTTTGCTAATTTGCAGCTTATGTTTGCCAGCAGCCGCCCAGCCTAGCGTGGTTGCACTCGCTTGGCCCGCCAGAGGTCTTGTTTCCAGTTTTATGATCATCTAACAAATCGTTTTAAAATAGATTATAAGCTTAGCGCATTTGTAAATACAGTGATCGTCATCGCAAATTTATATGGCGCCTAATAACAGACGCTCATCAAAGGGGGCAAGGTGCTGCCGACCAAAATAGGCCTATAGAACACCAGAATAGAACAGAATGGCTTTTAAGTCTGACAATAGCGTAGACGTAATGACACTGTATCATACAGGTGTGCATGGAACTGTACAAAAGAGTTGAATTGTCGAGGAAGTGGAGTGTTTATTGTTTAACCCCAATTCATTTTTCATTGGAGATAAGATAAGCTAAACTCTCCTGCACAGCATTCACTGGTTGTATTTTTATAGGTACCCATAACAAGTCTTTAATTTGTCTGTGTTATCCTAACTGTTAAGTAATATTTTTCCATAGGGCTATAAATCCACTAATATAAGGCTTATTCAGTAAGTTGGTCTCTTTTCATTGTTCGAATTTTTACGCAGCAAACAATTGGGTACACTACATGCACCCACACCCATTACGATTTAGTAGGCC
The DNA here is from genome assembly GCA_959347315.1 of Bimastos eiseni. Taxonomy (NCBI): domain Eukaryota; kingdom Metazoa; phylum Annelida; class Clitellata; order Crassiclitellata; family Lumbricidae; genus Bimastos; species Bimastos eiseni. The sequence goes on from CAUFVP010000081.1 coordinate 19,488, forward strand.
TACGTATGCCGTTTTAGCTACGTATGCCGGTTTTAGCTACGTATGCCGGTTTTAGCTACGTATGCCGTTTTAGCTACGTATGCCGGTTTTAGCTACGTATGCCGGTTTTAGCTACGTATGCCGGTTTTAGCTACGTATGCCGGTTTTAGCTACGTATGCCGGTTTTAGCTACGTATGCCGGTTTTAGGTACGTGCGAAATTCTGCTCCACATATCCCAGTCAAATATAACAATTCAAATCCATGAATGTAGGCCTACCTGTCATATGTATTCAAGTATAAAGAATCATATTATATGCACAATGATTTTTGTTTGGTAAATTCATAGACTTTATTTACGTTTGTGTGTGTATGTATATGTGTATTTTTGATTGTAAGTTTGGAATGGCATGTGTGTATGCTTGGAATGGTGTGTGTGTCTTTTGGAATTGTATATCAGTGTATGTTTGGAATGGTATATCTGTGTATGTGTGTATGAATGGTTTTTGTTGTCAATATGCTCTGAATTACTGTGTGGACCGAACTTGTTTTTAGTCTGCCACAGGTACCCTTAACAATCCATCTATTTGTCCTTTCTGGAAGGCAAAGTCGGACAACCGTCTAACCATACAACTGGAGGTATACGAACGGGGGGGGGGGAAACAAGGGTAGACATGCATACACAGTCATTTGTTTAGATTAGATACAGAACTAGCCAGACACAGAGATTGAAACGTAGAGGCAGAAATATAGGGACTGACATGAACATTGATGGAGCCGGATGAGATACATGTAGTTGGAGTCGGAGGTAGACAGACATACAGACAGACAAATAGACAGACAGACAGAAGATAAACAGACAAACAGATCGACAGAGGCTTGTAGGGATGAACGGAGACACACTGAGTAATATCGGACGATGAATGCATCATCTCAAAATTCACCTTAAACACCTGATTTATGCGTCATGGTAAAGTTGGAGATGCTAAAATAGTCAGAATCGAGAAAATTTGTAAATAAGGTTTCTCAGAAAATCATTCTACACTGCCGCGTATTGCGATCATTGTAAGTGAGCCAGCGAGCCAGATGTTGGGTCAGACTGTTGAAAGGCCTACATGTGAAAAGCTGACCAAGGGAGCTAATGACACTGTGAGCCTGGATGCACTCAAAATGCCCAAGCTCAAATTTCTCAGTGTTAAATGATATCTCGCCATACTGAAACGCATACTTCCGTAAAGAGCTTGTATCTTCCGCGAAAGGATTTACAGACGTAGGGTAAACTTTACGTGTTGCAGTAAGATAAGTTACTCGCATTTGCAAGCGGAAGAAGTTTCGATGCCGCATCAGCATTTTGGAATGCGGTTATTTTGGGAACAATGGTCTGTTTGTTTGTGAAAGTTGCCATAAGGAGAATCGTTTGAACTATGCCGAAGGAAATGTTTGATATGATCAATTATATATATGGACGACATAACTGTAAAGCCTGGTTGTTGAAGCGTTGCTAAGAATAGATGTTTAGCCTTCCATACGTTGATGCACTTTTTGTCACATGTGTAGGTTGGTTGTAATGAGACATAATTAATTTTCTATCCACCGCACTTGAACCTACGTCGGCTAAAAGTAAATGCTGGTTGGTGTGCTAGAGGATTTCATGAACAGTTGAACTTCCTAGTCTCCCGTGTGGCGTATAGCTGCACCTTAATGCCACACACACACGCACGCACGCACACACACACATACACACACACATACACACACACACAAACACACAATTATCACTGGATTATTTGGTATTGGACGCATTCCACGTGGACTTCCAATGGTTAAAGAAAATTTGAAAATGAATTACAATGATATTGGCATTATATTGACATAATGTGGCATTTAGTGCCACTTAACTGATTCCTACTTTTGGCCAGTTGCAATTAACAGAGTATATCAGACACAAGCTGCATCATCTGTCGCTTTGATCTTGCTTAATATTACTAGGGTCATTTTATTGTATGTATTCTGTCCTACATCGTCTATTAGTCAATCTTTACTTAATTGCTAACTATTATTCTAGCAAATGACATAAAACTGAGGGCTTCACATATAATTCATGTCCTTAATTGGCACACAAGATAATTACCTGATATATTTAGGCATAGGATGAAAAATAACAGCTACAAATAAAGTTCTATATGTTTATGTACATAAACAGTATAATAATGTATAATTTTATATATCATAATACATACATCACGCACATATATGTATATATATATATATACAGATATGGACCTCAATAATAACAATGCATTAGGAATAGGATGGTAAGTCAAAGTATGACTGCTGAATAATATGGTGCACTTTATGTTTATGACTTGCACTCTTTAGGTAATGTATGTTAACTGCACACATAAGTGCAGTTTTCGTAGATACCTAGAAGTCAACAGAGTATCTTGGATACTTATGCTTATTGCATGCCATGCACTTCATGCAGGCCAGCAAGTTACCATCTGACAAGCATATTGACTTATAGAGAGAGTAGAGAAGCAATATGGGCCTAAATTTGTGCGTTTGTCTGGCTCTAACAAAGATTACTTCTCTGCTTAGTTATTTGTTCGACAAACTACTGTAATTTTCTATAAACGTGGAACCACGCCACCTATATAAACAACACATGAGTATTGGATGATGTACTGAAAAAAATTGCTTCTGTTTTGCGTTGAGTATATAGTTTGTCAAAGCAAATTGCTTTATAATAAGACAGGCAACCATTCCAATATATCGTATGCCTCCGAGATATCTCGGAAAACGGTTTGCACTCGATAACAGAAGTATTATATTAGCTTTTCGACGATTGAGATGAGTTGACTTATGAATATAATGCGACGCTAAGGATTCGAACCAGCGACGCACGGAACCTGAGTGCATTCATGACTTGTTGCGATGCCAGCATTTCGGCTCTTCAGCTGTGGGCTTAGTTTGGCAGTGTGGCGAAACGCCAGATGCTGTGCTCCTCTGCACTTTATTATGCTCACTGCCTGTGTACAGTGACTGCGCTTTGTTAAATGACTGTCTACGTCATTATTCGTTTCTGGGCTCCAACGTTCACAGACAACTTTTGGCAATGTACGAGCCGTCGACGATATTTGGCAGGTCCTAGGAAGACCATCAGTTACTGTTTCTCACCTTTCAGATAAGCTAAATCTGCTGACTTCTCTCAGAAGTTTAAAACATTTTCATCTCACTTACTTGATGTTTGGTTACCTCATATCTTGTTGCTGCAATAGCTTCAAAGAAATGAACGGGTGGATGTTTTGTTGTTTTGCAGCTCTGATCACTATTCAACGAAAAATCTGATTTGACGACGAGTAGCAACTGATGACCATAGCTGGAGACGACGGGCGGCAATGACCACTGGTCACTCGCAGCAGCAGCAGGCGACCTACGCCTCACGTGGCAGCAGCCATGGACATCTACTTACGGTCTTCATTATCACCGCCATCATCATCGCCATGACGACCGTGTCATCTGCTGCTCCAATCGAGGGCTGTCCTGAGCCATGCGAGTGTCGTCAGCATGCCACTGGGGGAACGGTAGTTGACTGTAGGGGTCGGCATCTGACAGCGGTCGTGTCTGAGTTTCCAAGCGACGCCGTCGAGCTGGACTTCGGGAACAATCCGATAACGAACCTCAGTCGGAACAGTTTTCCATTGACGGCGTCGAAAGTTCGTCGGTTGAGAATGGACGGATGCCTTCTCGACAGCCTGGAACGCGTGTCCTTCAGAAACCTTCAGCTTCTCCAGATGCTTGACCTGTCAGGAAATAAGATTCGATCTGTGGACTACGGAGCCTTCCAAGGCCTTCAACATCTACGACATCTGAATCTGAATCGTAACAACATACAGTCACCTCCCAATTACCTCTTCCGTGGACTGACTCTTGACGAGCTGCGACTCGGCGCCAACGGGATTCAGGAGATTACAGACGAACTGTTTTTTGGTGCGTCGAAGATCCTGTCGCTGAACCTGGATCAGAACGACCTCACGAGTCTCGACGGACAGTTTCTACGACCACTTGAGACTTCTCTGAGGGCGCTCAGCGTATCAAACAATTCGAGACCGCTTAAGGTTGACGAATACGCCTTTTCAGGGGTCAATCTCACGACCCTCACCATTGTTTCGTCACAGCTCGACAACATTAAATTTCTCGGTTACACGACGGCTGCACGCATCGATCTGAGCGGAAATCGTCTCGGTTATATATTTCTGCCGACGACGAGCAGTAGCCTGAGCTCTTCCTGTCGTGAGCTACGGCTGAGTGACGTCGGTCTGGAGAGCCTGGAGGAGAGTCTCCTTTCCAGTCTGCACAGAGTAACCCACCTGGACCTCAGCGCCAATCAGCTGGTGACATTCAGACCAGACCTGTTTCGTTACACTCCAGACCTGTCCTCCCTCGATCTCAGTCGCAACGGGTTCGTTCGCCTCCCAGAGCGATTTGCCTCTTGGCTTCACAACCTCGAGGCGCTGAATCTGTCGCGCAGCCGAATCGTTGCGCTCAGTTGGGAAAACTTCAGAGCGATGCCACTCCTTCGAGTTCTCGACCTGAGTGGAAACCGATTGCAGGTGATTCCGGAGAACGCGTCCAGTCTGCTGGAGTCGGTCACTTCCCTTAATCTGTCTGGAAACCCGTGGCACTGTAACTGCGAGATGAGCTGGTTCCGGTACTGGTTGGCGGAAGAGACGAGACAGGTGGGCTCTCTCAGGTGCTCCAGTCCGTCCCAGGACATCCTGCTGAACCGTGATCCTCGTGACTTCGTCTGCACGTCACCTCAGATAACGCTCATCACACGCAGCCAAAACGTCCGCGAAGGCACGAACGTCCTGCTGAACTGTGCCGCCCAGTCAGACCCCGCCCCTGCCATCGTCTGGCGAGCTCCCTTCGGAGACGTACTCAGTATTACGCCACCAGAAGACAGGACCCGCACGAAAACAATCGCCGACTGGGCCATTAATTTCATTCGACCCTACCAGTCAGGCTGGTACTCGTGCAACTGCACGAACATCATCCAGAGCAACATCACTTACACGTACTTACAGGTGGTCGGGACTGACGACGTGCCCATGGATCTGACGGACCTCACCTATCCCATGGTCCCAACTAAACCTATCACTCCAACCGAGACCACAGAAGATAAAATGAGGCTCGATATCTTGTCTACTGCAGCGGAAAATAAACCGAAATCAACGGGTATCGATCTGATGAAGGAAACGACGTCCAGTGGCCTGGTGACCACTTCGCAGGGTTGGCAGAAGATCTCGACTGCCCTACAGGAGACTACCCATCGGAAACCAGTTGTTGGAGTGTCAACATCCGGTCCTCGGACGATCAGCGACTGGGACGATGTTGACGGCTACATTGTGTCTGAGGCGACATCTATGGGGTTCGACCGAGGCTCCTCCTCCTCCTCGGCCGTTAATAGCGGCATCTCTTCGAGTGAACGTGCCACTGGGATAGCTGGAGACGCGGCTGCTGGGACGGGCCAAGCGATGGTCCTATCGAAGCAGGTGACGGTAGCCATCATCGTCGTTGTCCTCGTGGTGATGATGCTCGCGTTGGTCTTCGCGGTCCTCGGTGTCATCGTCTACCGGAAGAGATGTCACCAGAAGTACCCGGTGAACCCTAGAGACGGTCGCAAATTGTCCTCCAGGCAGGATGATGCCAGCGAGAAGACGAAACTGCAGATGAGCAATCTCGACGATTCCGGGTACAGCAGCACCGCCGCAGATCCACTTAACCCTCATCCACATCCTATGTAAAAGAACATGTCCAGTGATTTTCCACGGTGACGACACGTTCCACTCTACCGTTCCCTGTTTTGTCAAGTTACCCTTGATTGCCATCACGTTTTAGTAAAATCAGTGTCGCGCTTGAGTTCGTGTTTCCAGTATGATACTATTCGGTTACTCAGAGGGGCTCAGTACCAGTATGATACGAGCATTCTCCGCACACGAGCCTTCTAATCTACTCGGAAACTTTCTGGAACGTAGAGTCTTCTACATTCGATTGCTCATGCGACTCATTACCATTCTAGAACATTGGTGCCGAAAAAATGACTGACGGGAATTGCTTATTTATATATCTTATATTGAGGCTGTCTCGTCAGACAATTCTTTGAGAAAATTATTCATTGCATCATCAAGAGTCGGTCAGCGACTGAGTTGGTTGAACTGATGGTTGTCGGCCGTTGTTCCATTATTCACGGGGATATAAAGACCGTCATGCTGAAAATCTTCCAGAACTTCTTCGCCGAAGTTTTTTCTTTTGTGACTGAAGAGATTTCAACGAAAGAGACCTGTGTACACAATTTCATTAGCATCATATTTTCGATTGCCAAAGGTGGACTACCAAGAACAGACGTCTTGTAAAGCTAGTTGGGTCTCGTGTTAACCAAACTCTGCTATGAAGGGGTCTTGAATTAAAAGCGGATTCAAGGATACCCCTTGCCGTGAACCCAATCTGAGTTGAGGAACCTGTCCGTAGTTGCCACTCAGAATTGGCTTTGCTAGGGCTTGAAGGAACGGATGGTCGCTGGTTGTTAAGTTCGTCCTCCCGATTGGAAACTTACGTTCTGTGATAATTATCAGTGGTTCTGGAACCAACTAAATGCGAAACGTGACCAGTGGCCCACGGAAACCATCTATTCATGACTACGTTCTTTATGCCAAAGAAGGATAATCACTTGATCTGTTGTAATGTATATAGCAGACTTTTAACCACACACTGCCACTAGGCTTGTGAATCAGATCGGACAATGTTATGACCTACACCCTGTCAGGGTCATGACTCAACATGGTTCCTTATACTTTACACTGTGACCAAGCATGGAGTCCTCTTTATTCTAAAGATCAGGTGTAGTCATGACCTACTGTCGGTTTCTTCGTTTAGGCCAAGGTAATGTTCACAAGCCAAGGTCAAGGCCGAAGCAGTGTTCCGTTTCGTCCTTGTTTTGCTCACCCTCGAAGTGTATTCGGTGTTTTATCAATCAGGCGCTACATAAAGTGACTTGAATTGCAAGTAGGAGAGATTTCGAACAGGATCGTGTTGCTTGAAACTACTTTCGTAACATTCCTCGCTTCCTCGACTGTTCAGGGATCGAATGACGAGCGCCGGATTGGCACTATATAAGTTAAATGCTTACAAAGCGGGCATCCGTGCGTGCTTTTATTCACTGAGTCAGAGGTGTTAAATGTGAAGAGTCAATTATTGTGCAGTGTCGTAGTATCAGTGCTAGTTTCATCGTAATTATCTATTATTCTATGTGCATGTAAATCAACCAGCATATAGCGCCCTTTTTATCTAATTAAGGCGCTATATAAATTTCATCAATGTGCGCTGTGCAACTCTAAATGGGCGGTGCGCAGATGTATGACGTCATTGCGTGCTGCCGCAGTTGAAATTCATAGGTATCTAGTGACTTTATTTTTACAGTTTCTAAATGGGTTGTCACACAAATCATTGTGTTTCAGGTATTCGTCATTTTTTTATTATTATAAATGTTTGGTTATTGATAATTGACTTCGTGAACAAGAACCGAACCATTTGAAATAGTTTCACAATTGCCTCTCTTGCGAAAATTGGGTCTTGTATACGCAATGGATTGTTTGATTGGAATTTTAGTCAATACAATGATAGTCAGTATTTTTACGAAGTTTTGCCAGGAGCTAATTTAGGACCAAAAGTCGACAAAGTGGTTGTCCTTTGTTTAAGCGCTTACAAAACTTTATTTGGATTTGTACATTTTCTAATGACTTTATAATAGCAGCTACTATAATAATTAGAATAATAATGATAGTGATAATACTAGTACTGATACTAGTAGTAGTAATGGGTACTATCGCCTTTACTATCAACGTTACTGATACTAGTAGTAGCAATTAATACTATTACCTTTACTATCAACATTATCAACAATGTTTTTACTAATAATAGTAGTACTAGTACAGTTGTGCTATTAATATTAATTATAATAATAGAAAATAGCAATAAAAATAATAATAACAATAGGAAATAATAATTATAATGAATAACATTTTTAAGAATATATATATATATATATTTATGTCCCATATATATATATATATATATAGTATATATACGTATAGCTTTTTGGCTGTTTCAATTGAAAACAAATGCATAACTTGCGTCTTCTCGTAAGTACTCGATTTGTGATATTTTTGAATGACAAAATAATTGTGAATAAAACCTAAACCTACTATAACAATAGTTTTAAGTGGTTAAGAAAACTGTTTTAGAACCACTGCAAACTAACCTGGAGTGCGTAATAGCCCATTTCCCCAAAACTACATCTTAAAAGCCGTGACGGTATCCAGTGACAGTAAGCTAAGCCAAGCTATTCATCAAGTCAAACACTCTTGCACTGAAGAATTTCTGCCTTAATGTTCTTTCAGGTTTCTTATATGAAATTTATGCCTGTATCACTGACTTGGTCTTGCGTGATGCTAATTCAAGGAACCTCTGCTTTGCTTCCTTTTCTAGTGATAAATAAATAAGCTTCGATTAGATCTTCGCTGCTCCCAAAATAATTTTTGTAAATTTCTGTGTTGTACTTACTCTAGTTTTCCATGTCCTGATTCAGGTATGGAGTGATTGGAATCGGACTATGGACTCCGTGCCTGGATGCAGTATTCCAACTGTGGTTAATACAGTTCTCTGTGAAACCAGTTTAAAACCTAATATATTTATTACAATTAGCAATGCAGCCGTGGACTTTTAAAATAAGGACCAAGTCTATTTTATTTGTTGAAAATGCGTGTAGTCTAAATTATTGTACCTAATGGGCGCGGCACAATATAGGCAGATAATTGTATGGAATAACATGCAGGGTAAGGTAGGGTAGGTACTAAGTAGGTCTTAAAGATACAGTATTAAATCGGAGTTTATGGAGGCGGAAATGTGCTAGACCGACACGAGTGTGTGTTTTTTGTGTGCGTAGGTGTAAGTGTGAATGTTATGTATTGCGGCGAGCAAATGCCACCATTTACACTTATACGAGTGAATAGAGTTTCCCTTTGCGTGCGGCATCTGTTTCCAAATCGCTTTGTAATACGGACAGATAATTGAACGGATGTGCAAACCGTTTGATTGGCCGACGCCCAGATGGAGTGACTGGTGGTAGTACGTATGACCAGACAGATTGGAAAGGGCAAGACATTGACATCGAATGAGAAGGAGACTGGTGGAGAGAAATACACTCCGGCAGAAAGCGGTAAAGGGGTATGGAGACAAAATAATGGGTATCGATAGATTGTCACAACCACCAAGCGATACGAACAGATACATCGGGACAGAGGCGGAGGATGAGACTGGCAAACAGACACAGTCAGACAGACATCTATAGACTGACACACTCAGGAAGTCTCCATTAACAAAACCTAACTATAGACTGGAAATGGCGAGCTATTTGCTAGTGGCCATCAACCAAAGTATAGATATTATATTGGCCTTCAATCAGCATTTCCTCGATTACGCATCGCGTTGCGTATTCGGGGACTCGAGGCTAAAAGAGACTGCAATTATCGAGTCTACAACGTATAGCTATGGCTGGAATAAAACTACATTAACATTTGTACACACTGCATGCTAAGCACCACTATGCTATTCACTGGACAGTGTTGCTGTATGTATGAATGTACACTTAATGTAGCGCCTTTAATACCTTATGCATAGCGCTGTCTTCGCTCTAGTGCATAGTTCGTTAACGTATCCAAACGTATTCTTGATGTGTAGTCACCAGACTGTTGATCAAGTCTACTTTCTCACTTGCTCGTCTAGAGATTCATTGTCCAATTCTGAAGAGATCGCATCCTGCTTGTGAGAACTTGTGAAGAACTCTCGTGATGTGGCCATCATGTGGGGAGACCAAACCATCTCTTATCTGGTAGTATTTTAACTTCGTGCATTGGCTAACGTTGCCTTTCATCTAGTAGTTATGGTTTGTTCAAACTAATTAATAAGACTTATCGCTGATAGTTCTGGATCACTAGCTATGTTTTGGCTATCGACGAATAGTTAGTTGTATTGTGAGAAGTAGGCCTAACAGCAGTGTTCTCCCATGTGCTTGACTATTCACGAGGCTCCGAGTAAATTCTTGTCCCGTTTGCAAAAACAATATCTGCCATAAGATTGACATTGATCGGTTCTTCTGCGCGGGACAAATTTTTCCGACCTAATTCTGCTCATCCGTTGACTTAGCGTATACTTTCAGCCGTCACCTTTTGCAGATGTTCGAGGTCTGATATATTTCACCTCTAACAAAATCTGTTTCCGGAAATAGTTCTATGATGTCCCAAGTTCGACCGTTACAGCAATTGTCAAAAGCTCCTGCTTTTGACAATTGCTGTAACGGTCGAACCATCACTCTGAGTGATGGGGGCAAACCCCGGTCCCACGTATAGGAAGGCAAGATATTCCCCTCCCCAAAACACAAACAATACCCACCCCCACCTGAAATTGGTGGCATTTGCCTCCGAACCCATGCATCTGGACGCCCCTGATCAAAAGGGGTCTTTCCCAGCTGCATTAGCCTGTACAATTGTCTATACTGTTTGACAAAGCGTTCTCCTTAATTGGTCTAATCCTTGACACTAGGCCTAGTTATATATTCGTAATCAAATCTGAATGTCATAATGATATTGGATCTTTAAAAGGTTGATACTATTTGTGCGCAACGCTACCTATTTTCAACTCTCCAATCTCTCCTGTTTAATTAGTATTCCATAAGTTTCATGGAACAGCTTTCACATCCCTTGCTGTTCATAATGACGTCATGTTGTTTTTAACTTATGTTTTACACTGAGGTTCATCCTCTTCTTCGGAATCATGTTCAGCGTTGGTTTGTGGTTTCTGGTCCTGTATTTAATTGTTGTTGCTACTATCTTAGTCCGCCCGCACTCTGTCATTTATATATAGGTGTACATATATATAGTGTATATATATTATATAATTGCCTCTTTTATATATGAAATATATATACCATAATATATATATATTACATATATATCATTTATAAGAGGTAATTATCTGTCAAGTGCTTTGTTGGTGTGGAACTCTAAACTCTTAGTTAGCAAAACATTTAACTGTCGTCAGCACAATAACTTAAACGAACTCGTCATCATTCAAGTCTTCGTCGATAACGAAAGGACATGAACGAATGATTAGAACGAACAGGTCGCCTACTAGAGGGAAGATTTTAAAATTATAAATCCAGCAATCGATTATTGGACTGACTTTCAACCTTACCTTAGCTAACTTCACCTTCTTAATCTCATCGTAATCTGCCTTAATTCACCTCCGTTTATCTTCCATATATCTTACTTCACATTATTTAGACTAACTTCATCTTGCAGGTATCTTACTGACTTGAGATTCGAACAATGTAAAAAAAACAACAAGCAATTCGACTTCGCCAGCTGTTTCCTGCGGCTTGCAGATAATAATTATCAACGGTGAATCATCATCGACCCAGTTTCAGTGAATACCTCTGACGCAATCCAAAATGTCTGCGGCTAACAAGACAGCGGTTGAAGGTTTGAGTTTCAAGCGACCGAGTAGTTGACCGAACACGGATTTGCAGCGACGCTGTTTCACAGCACGGTAAACTGCTCAGCAAAACCATTTAAACCACAGCGAGATGATAGGAATGGAAAGATGATCTATCTCTTGAACTCGGCTAGAGTCACAACAACCAACAATAGCAACTGGTGCTACCATCACCACCACCAACCATCACCACCACCAACCATCACCATTACCAATCAGTCATCACCGTCATCGTAAACGATCACCGCAAACTTCAAGCACCACTACCACCACCACCAGTCGTCATCACTACCATCATCTTCTTCATGTCATTGACCCATTTTCGCACCAAGCGACCCTTGAGATTTCGGGGAGGAATTTGGTAAATGGGTGGCAGAACATTGGGGCGACACTCGCCCTTGCCATCTGTCTAATTGCCATTAAATGGGGCTGATGACATTCTGCCAATGCTTTGCCATCTGGTCTGGACGTTTAAGCACGGTGACACATTGGTCTGTATATCCAATCATCCATGCATGTCTGTATATGTTTAAGTATGTCTGTAAGTATGCTAACGCATCCAATCACTGGCGTTGAAGTATGGCCATCTACTCCACATCGGTGGTGAGGGAATTCATCCGAGAATTCATTAACAAATGAACAGTGCAATATGATAGCTATAGAACAATTGTAAATTTATATTTAGGCCTACGTTAAGATGGCGACAGTGTTGCATAGAAAATACACCGCCTTTATTCGTGTCCATTGCTGTTTTGAAGAAGTCCATGTATGCCAACCTAATTTAGCCGACTGCTTTTCAGGCTACAGCATAACATGCAATTACGCCAAAGCAGCTCTTCTAGGTGTCGTCTTCGTCAAAACAACCACAGATCGAGACAGATAAATTGTGAAAGAAATGAGTCATTGGTTGACGGCCCACTTGGGACTTCTTTACGACAGGAAACGAGTGATTAGCAACACTTCGCTTGTATAGCAGCCTTGTTGGTAATTCATCGTTAGGCGAGCGACGAAGCGTGGAGCCTTGATCAAAAGAGTCAAAGTGCGTAGGATATATGGAATCGTGTATTTTGAATGGGTAGACCTATATTGAACATGTACATAATTATTTTTCGGGTCTTATATATGCTTATTGTGCGTCGAAAATGCATTGGCAGAGCCTACCAGCATGGTAGGGCCTACTCTGCGCTTAGTTTTAGAGCAACGCTTTAGAAACTTGGAGGTTCTGAATTTCTGACACCTTGCATGAAAGAAATGTTCCGCGATTCATACTAGGCTTAAATATATTTCCGATCTATTCCTTACGCGGCCTTTCTAATTCTCATAATTTGAACACCAAACCATTTGCTTCTTCTCCTCACTACAAGCATTCTCTGGAATCATTTTCCACGTGAATTCCTCAAATTCTTCTGTCAATCACTTCTCATCACCTGTTTATTGCTGTTCAGACTTTTAATTCAAAATTGAAGTCGCATCATTTCATGACCCATGGAATTCGCATCCTTTCCACTTATTTCAACCTAAACACAGCCCACCGTAAATGTCTCCCAGGCTCTCCCTCTTGAGGTTCTACCACCCGTCAAAGATCAGAGCACTGGGTGTCCAGTAACCCATCTATTATGTTAATTGTAGCTACCACATGACGACCCTCAGTACCGACTACCACCATAGCACCATGCTGTCTCCTCGGCTTGACTCCCCGAATTTCGACCTGGTATCGGAAAGAAACTAGAGAATTTTCGAGAATTTACATTACATTACAATAAATTACATTACATAGCGATCCTAGTCAATTCGCTCAGCCAGAACTGGCTGTAAGGGAGGCAACTGGTAGGCCTACTGGAAGCCACTTCATCCACATCATTCACCTTAGCCGTCTACCTGTCTGCATGCCTGCCTGACTCTCAGGATTTTGGCCTCTGCCTATAGATTCTTATTTTGATTAAGCGCCTGCCAATAAGCTGGTTCCCGCGACTTCGCTTTTGTAGGCGCTGTAGAAATGTTGAGATCACGATTACGATTTACTCATCTCACCCCTGGGTGGCATAAAAACCCAATGTACCAGCTTTTGTAGAAACCTTCCCAGTTCGCGCACGGGCCTTCTCTACTCATTTATAGTTGAGTTCGCTAGAGGTCGCAAGCGGATCAGAAGTCTCAAAGTCTCAGAATCGGCGGTGATTTCGACCCAGCGTAAATTGTTAAGGAAATGAAAAAACTCTAAAACACGAGAAGACGGATCTAGTCACTCATCGTCATATCTTTCTCTGCCTCGGTTCTCAGTCTCATCCTCTCTGAACACGACCACCATAATCAGCCAGAGAATGAAACTAAGACACCAACAAATTATTTTTAAAACAGATAGAAGATCAATATCGGCATCTCTCCATTTCAAAATCCGTGGTAGGTGGTAGGGAAACCAATTGATTCGCTTGTGATCAGCGATAGCAGGTCGAAAATGAATTCAATGACTAAAATGTCCGTATTGCAAAACTGTATCTCTTAACCTAATACGGCATTCAGCGTACCAACAAACTGCATTCTCCAACAACTCGACTATCCAATCGCCCGGATCTAGTCGCTCATCGTCATATTCTTTCTTTGCCTAGGCTCCAGTGTCATCCTCTCTAAAATTCTGCAACCGCTTGGTCTCCTTCTAAGTCTGTGCTGCGCCATATCTTTGGAACGTATTCACAAAACACCTCCACCAGTTTGCTCATCCTCGCATACTCTGATAGTGCCTGTTAGTTTATACTAGAACTATCATTTGTCTGCGCTCTCCCTCCTCTGCTACTTTCCACTCACAACCTACTAACAACGAAACTCTTCAGCTATCCTGTCTTGATTCTGCTCCTGCATCGCCACACGACCACCATCATCGCCGATTGCTACCGTAGCGCCATGCTGTCTCTTCGGTTTGACCTCCCGGGATCCTAACCTGGCACCCGAAACGGGCAGAGAAGCCTGGCTATTGCGGACTTCATCTGAAATAAAGACAGTGCATAAGCTGGTCTCCCCGACTCAGCTTTCAAGTGGCGCTGAGAAATTGGACACATTCATTTACATTGTCATGTGGGATTAGACCTGACTCAGTAGACGCTACTAGGCCTGTCCTCAAAACCTGTGAATATGACAACAAACGCGTTGGATGTACACGCGTCGTTGGCAGTCTATACTATTCATAGTCGGTGATATGTGGTCCGATAAAACCACCGAGTTTGGGCTTAATAACAGGTCAATCGCCTACACAGGCCTATATTCTGCCTCAGAAATACTGAGTGGGTACAAGTAATTGGTTGTGATGTGGGGTTACTAATTATTTGTATCAGACTGTATCAGATACGATCACCGCAGTTATCTGCCCACACGATTTGTCTCGTCATCAAATATCTCTGCCTAAACTACTACAATCTTTGCTCAATTTGCCTTTTTCTGTTTGACGACTACATTTTAACAAAATAACTGCAATCGATCAATCAAGATTCAATTAATTCTCGATTGTTAAATTAGTATTACCAGCAATTGTTGAAAAGTTGCGAGGTATTTCGCTAAAACAATATGAAATATCTAAGTATAGTTAAATATCGTTCACATGCAACAAGACTACAGTAGGCCTATATCTAGTCACACTTTACACTGGACAAAATCTAAATCGATTAACATAAGTGTCTCCATATACCGATCAGAGTTGTAAGGTCTCGAGACAGTGTCTCGGTCTCGAGACAGTGTCTCGGTCTCGAGACAGTTTTTTATTGTCTCGGAAACCTGCTGTCTCGGTCTCGGTCTCGAGGCAGTGTCTCGAATTTTAAGAAACTGTCCTGAAGTGAATGTCTTGTTCTGTCTCGAACAAGCGGTCTCGATAAGTTTCGCGTGGACTGTCTTAAAATCTTGCGCGGCAATATAAAAACTGTTCTCAGGAATTTGTACTATGTACATTATAAGTTTCAAATTGAAATCATACAAATAAAATTTATTCCCGAAAACTGATACATTAGCATTTTACAGCATTTTATATAGGGTAACTTGTCTTTTACTGTCTCGTACTGTCTTGAACCTAGTGTCTCGGTCTGGGTCTTGGTACCTAACTGTCTCGGTCTCGGCACCTCACTGTCTCGGTCTAGTCTTGGTCTTGGAGTTTCAAGTCATGCATACAACACTGACACCGATTACTAATAAATTAATAAATAAGTTAAGTATAACAGAGATATATCATCAAAATAATCAGGCTTGTTTGCGTAGAACTTTAGAATGTGGTTACATATTCATTTAGAAAAGTTTTCATGCTGTCAGTCGTGACGTAGGCCTAGGCCTATATATGGAGGAAATGGCGTGGGCAGAAGACACCGATGACAATAGAGTTTTATGTACCACGCACGATTCACGCATAGCCTACATTAGACTGTGTTTCTTTTTGACTTCCCAAATCAGAGCGTAACGCTTTCAGCCCTAGAAGACTATAATGTGCCATCAACACGTTCAAAATGGTTAAGGTTAATTCCAAGCCAATTGAACTTCAGTTCAGGACAGAGGTGGACGGACAATGTTCGTGCGGCCCGAGAAAATAAATAAAAAGCGGCCCTATCTTACTTTTATTTTTCTGATGCGTTTTCCCCATCCAAGTCACGGGTCACTTGACAGAATTGCAACAATAATAACAAAAATTATACAGGGGCGCAAATATAATTTTTAATTGGATATAAAATATCAAGAATGTATTTCAAGTTATAAATCAATTTGTTAGGTAGTCACTGCAATGATGGTTATAACTTCCTTAAGCTGGCCATAGGGGCGTATAATGACACCCAATTCCTATTGATACCATCGGTTCTGAAAAATACCTTATAAGAATTTTGTAAATGGTGGATTAGTTTCACTCGCACTAGGTTGTATTGGGTGAAATTTAAAAATGATTGTAAAGTATTCGGTTGAGGAATAGACCCAATGGGTGTTTTTATTTTTGATAACTGAAGTTTCTGAACTGTAATGTTCGAGATTTAGATCTGCTAGCGTTGTTTCATATATATTGTGTTGTCAGTTAACTCAGTTTCTAAATGTAAGGTGGGAATGAAGTTTGTTGGCAATACTGAATGCTGACTGTAAATGTCGTCATCATCTTGATTTACTCGGGTTGTGTACTTATTAAAGGTGTTTCTTTAGAGATGGTGTCTTTGGTTTGAATTGGAGTAGATTTAAATAAATCTACTAAATTTTGGCATTTGCTTCCATCTTTAACTAGAGGCTCTAGTTTTTAATTCTTACTTTCTCCGCACCACCTTTACATTTGCGTTTCAGATTTATACCACTCATAACCGTAGATTATTTCATTAAATTAATATTAATTATTACTAGACAACAATAATAAAGGAATCTTTATGAAAGCAGACGCAGAGGACGTAGAAAGCCTATGCAATAGACCATAGAGGCAGACGTCAATTCTAATACAAAATCCTTGATGGCAGCCGTTGATTTCGCGACTGCCATGGTACTATGTATAGACACTAAAATAGACTAAAACTAAAAGTAGTCGTGGATATTTATCCGATAGCCAGCTGCTGGCCGTAAAGCTGCTGCTAATATGAACAACACTACCCACCGTTTTGGTTTGGTAGTGCTTCTCTAATATCACAGCACTGATCCTGGTGACCCACCAAGATTCTTTCCGGTGTCCCGGCTGCCCAGTCCTCCACTGGTTCGAGAATATGACGAATCTGGGACTGAAAATAGACGAAATAAATATGGCATAACGATATTTTGTTTTATGAATCTGTTCCATCGGTTCTGCTGTGTATCGTTGCTTCAGGAATCGTCGCAGTGTAATTTAATCTCATTTTCTTATGAGATTTATTATAGTTATTCAAAATGATGTTTATAAAGATGCCAGGAAATGAAGACCTCTGATTGTCAGCATATTCTTGCTAACATTTATGCTTGAATTTGCCTGAGATCTTTCCAGCGTTACAATTTTAGCAGTGCACCATCACCTCACCAGTATTTGGGACAACCTCAATGGCAACCAGTCTATATATGCCCCAAACTCAAATAGGGCAAAGCATGGTAGGATGCTTGACATAGTCCGGTACGTAGGCGACACGGTTGACGTATTTACTATAGTTGAGTGGGTGGAATTGGTAGAACAATAGTGACTAAGCAAGTCTTTGTTTTTCTAGTATGTAAGGGTATACAAGTATTATGTGCACATATATTACGCCTAGGTTAGGCCTACATACGTAACCGCATATAAGGCTCACACGTATGTAGGTCTTATATATGCAGCAGAATACGTATTTCAGAAAAAATTCTACAATTATAGATAGGCCAAATGTATTTCTCATAATATGTATAAATGTTATATATGCATGAGCACGTACGAATATTATGCCATATCTATAATACACTGTGTTCGGGAAAAGGGGCCCGTTACATAGGGTAATGCGAATATATCTGGCAAATATTCATCGATAAGGCCTAAGTTGTAAAACCGATTTTAGCGTGTCATAATAGTCAAAACTTTGTAAATTATGTACGGCTCCGTTAAAAAATGCGTCATAATGGCGTCTAAAAATTGTAAAATTAAATCCTCGGAGGAATTTTACCAGCTTGTTATCGATATTGCCATCGTCTCGGAGCTCGTT